>CAMKVN010001902.1:0-15902 GCA_946474995.1 Funneliformis geosporum
TATCGATTCAATTTAAAATCTACATCATTCCAATTATTCACAATGGTATGAAAATTATTCATCAATTTAGACCTAGTGCAGCGTACAATCCCATCAAAATCAAAAAAATTGCAATAACTGAAGTAATCAAATAAGGGACTTTTATGTGTAGTTGGCTTATTGGGTTTGGGTTTCTTTTAATAGAAATGGAATAACACATCAAATAATTTTTCGCCATTGACGAACTTCCATGGATCTCTCCATAATATTGGTATAGAAGCTTCACACCAAAGTCTATTAACAAGCGCACATGAATGAATTGTTTTCCTGTTGATTTTATATGATTTAACATATTTAATATTATTTGATGTTTCATTAATTTATCTTGTGCATTTGTTGTTTTGTTACAAAAGTTAAGCTCATATTTTCCTTTTTGGTATTTATGTTTAAATATAAGTTTTAAACAAAGATCAAAGAATATTTTATCTTTTAGGGTTTGCAATCTTTTTTTTATGTTTCGCTTATTCTTTTTCAGAAAAGGGGACATTTTTACATAATTTCAAAGTTTCCATGAATTCTTAGTTTTTTGGATAAAATTACCGAAGTTAGATTATAATGACTTCAATACTAAAGAAAAAGTGAAACAGGCCCGTTTCACTTAGTAATCAGTCTTTTCTTTCTAGTACAAAGTATTCTTGAAAATGGGAAATGATACGCAGCATTTTGGATTTGCATTTTCGAGTCGATCATTTGTCTGATTCGTTACATATTTTACTTGAAAGGCATGATTGTTTTTTAAAAAATTGACTTAGTGGCACAACATTTTAAGTATTGTCAAACTTTTTTTTTTTTTTTTTGAAGGAAATTAATCCCAGCCCATTTTACCTTGTTTTATAAACTAACCTCCTTTGTAAGCCGCTTACATGTATTGTAGATCTTGTTTGCATTTTGCGCTTATTGATGGCTTAAAAATAATAAACGTCCAAAATATTTTCTGTACGTTTCTTCTAATAGACTTACTTCAAAAAGCTTTTTTCCAAAATTTTTTATCTTTTAACTTATTGGCATGGCATGAATATGCTTTGTTAATAAAGCAAGTATCATTCTTATTATTAAAAAAATTTTTATTAAAAATATAAAAAATATATGTATATGTTATTCATATTTGAAAAGGTTTACAAAGATAATTTTTTTTCTTTAAAACAAACGTAGATGTATAATCTTTGAAAGAAATAATTCGCGGTTAGTTAATCTAACTAAACTATATATAGCAGAGATAAGTGAAGGATACTTTTCATATCGAATGATATAATATTTCTATTTTTAACGAAATTGACCTCTTATGTTCGTACTCGTGGACATTAAACACAAAACAATCTACTCTTTGCGCGTTTCAACTGTTCTATATATTCTGGTATGTATTTAATCTTTTGTTTATAAATTTCATAAATATCATTGATTGATCCAATTATGGAAGTTGAGGATTGAGTAGGTGATGCATTGAGTGGGTTATCGTAATAGATTTTTAAAAAGGCTATGTCCTTGAAACACATAAAAGTCAAGTCGGATTCATTTCCATACGTCATTAGGATGAATTCATAAACTTTTGGTGAGAGTATAAGGGATTTCCTTCTAGATTTAAATTCGAAATCATAAACATTTTCATTATTAAAAATTTTCTCAACAATTTGCTTAATGATTAATTCATGTTGATCGGTTTTTGATTTGAGAAAATTTAAAATCGTTGATTTTTTAAGACACCTTATGGTCTTAAATGCCTCTTCAAAGAGCCCGGAAACAAAAGAAAATGTTGTCTCTCCGGTTCTGATTGTAGTAAATGCGATCCATATGATTTCTCCTATATCGTCTAATTTATGATCAAATATTTGAAGGATGTCAATTATGACCTTGTTGTTTAAATTGAAGCCAATATCCATCAGATCTTTAAGACGCATTGTTACGTTTTCAACGGATGGACAAATCCATTCTTGCGTTGGGGATGGCGGAAAAAGTATGAGCAATGCCCCTTCTAAGACAAGTTCATTAACGTCGTTACAGATACTTTCGTACCCGATTTCCTTCCACCATCCTACTATTTGTGGTTCAAGAAGTATAGCTCTCGCAATAATGTTGAGTTGTCTACTATTCTCATATCCATCCTTGGGTGGGTATTCTTCGAGAACTCTTTGATAATTGTGGGGATCGATGTCGCATTTTAAATTATATGGACTTGGACGAGGTGGGAATGGGACAAATCTTTTCACTAAAATCAGATCTTTGATGCGTTTAGAATTTAATTCCAATACCTTAGATGCTTCAATAATTACATTAGGACCTGCTGAAAGGTAATGAAACAATTCAATGTCATTTCCTTTCACATGACAATTATTATTAAATTGCGTTTCTCCTTCTTCGAGTAAATAAAGAAATACTTCTAAAGGCAAATCGCCTGCCCATGGTTTTCTGAAGTTTTGTTGTTCTAAACGAATTCCATTAACACTAACATTATTTTTAATCTTAAATTCAATTAATGTCAGATCATATCTCCCATAATGTACTAGTAATTTTTGAACCATATATCTTGAAAAATTCGCTTTTTTTGCGAATAAATTTTGACACACATTCTTATCGATGAACGTCGGTCCCAACCTTATGCCGTGAAAGAACGCATGGGCTTTTCCGTATTTTTGCATTAACCATTCGGTTTTGGTATAAGGATCTTTTGCGATTTTCGACCAATCCTTGCAGCTTAATATCAAGTTTAGTGGAGAAGTGACGTATTTGAAAATATTGATTTTAATAATGACATCGAGGTACAAAATGTTTTGATATGTAAGGCTAAACATGTTGGTTTTTTATGCGGAAAAAGGAATATATGATAATGTTTTAAGTCAGTTATGAAAAAAGGTGATTCGAATTTCGACCATTTATATATAAAAAAATTGGGAGACTGAATGTATGAATTTTATCGCAAAACTGTTTGAACTTGACGATTAAACTAAATATTTTTTGTAATACATAATTAATTATTTCATTCATTCACTTCTAAATAAATTTGAAGCACAAGCTCGGTGACAAGCCAGGTAACTTCCTGTTAAATTCGACATAAAGGGTTAATTTTACTAAAAAAAAAAAAATTCTTTCAAACCTTTCAAAGCTCTCCATTTTTAGTTAATTTTTGCTTGGCGTAAAACTATCATGTATATTTGTTTTCACATATTTTTTAATAGATAGATCAAACAATGTTTCCTTTTGATATTTAATAAAAATGGGGGTTTTTTTTAAAACGGACATAATCCTTGCATACTTTTCATTCACTTTAAAATTACGGAATTCAAGTCCGGTTTGATAAATTTTTTTTAAGGATTCTTGTGCATCTTTAAAAAGAAGCTTCTTTTTTATTTTTTACAAAAATGGTTTAGTTCAGTTTTCAGCTATTCTTTTGTATTTTTTTTTATTCATTGTTTTAATAAATAGAATTTATAGATCTTATTATTGGCCGCTTTGTCGGAAAATTGTTAATTGGTTTTCTTTGGCTCTATTATTTTCTTATTGTTAAATATATATACAATATATACAGTATATATATATAATACACTGCCTATCCTCTTTTGAACCATTATTTGCATTCCTTTCATTCCTTTCCTTGTTTGATATATTAAAATAAGAAACTCATTTTAAAGGCTATCTGCTTATGGGCGTAATAAACATGCGGTGTTTCAATGATGATTTATTTATTTAAATTAAAATAAAGGAAACTTCTATTTATGACTCAGCGTTTTTATATGTTGGACATAATTCATTAGCCAATTTTCAAAAGTTTGTTTTACTGGTTAAATATATCTCAATAACGTTGATTTATCGAATTTGGTTCTAATTATCTTGTGATTTATATTCTACAAAAAGATCTCTTCCATATTAGATTTTTTGGTTTACCTTAAATATGAACGAATAATGTTTCAAGGGGGTTTTTTATTGTAGTATAAATAATTATTAATAAAAATAGTATAGTAAACTTCGAGCTTTTAATGTAAATGGATGGGAAACCATCATTCAAATTCTTACTGATAAGAGATATGCAGAACGATGTACATTTTTTATGAAACGATTTGAAGGCTAAAAAGCACAATTTTATGAGTGGATGACTAAAAAAAATCCAAGAATAAAAGAATGAACACAAGTAATTTATGTAACATTTCGGTCACCCCATTTCTAGCCAATAATAAATTTTCCGGAAAATCAAATCATGATAACCTACATATCTATGAAAACAAGTTTAACCTAAAAAGTAGAATTTTGAAAGGAAATACTTATTTTGATGGTGCCATGGGAATTTTATCAAGCTGACCTGATCATGTAGATATCACTACATTTATGACCAAATATAGCTATAAAAACTCCAAATATAGCAACTCATGGCCAAACTCAGAACTCAATTATTTTATAAATCGAATATACTCTGTTTTTATTGTGTCCAACTTTTATTTATTAACAGTCATTATAAAAATATACAATAATATAAATCAATCTTGTTTTTAAAAACTGAATAATTACAATTAAAACTGATGATTCTCCGAGTTACCATCATTTGGCGTAATTTTTTTTTAAAGAAAATTGGTGCTATTGTTAAAATGGTTTCATGTGCGCACCTTCTGTTGGCGTATATATCCTTTTTTATTTTTTTTTAAGAAACTTTATCATAAAATGCTTGCCGTATATTTCCGATAATAAATTACTAATTCGATTTTTAAATCAATAATTCTTTACAGTAATGTTGCGCGTTAAAATTCAGTAGAACAAAAGACTACGCGAGAAACAAATATTTTTTAATATATTATCAATGATGTAATAAACAACACAAACTTACCAATCTACAAAGACCCTCCTATTTATTACCAATGAACGATCATCTCGAATTCACAAAAAATAGGTCTGGATATTCTTCATCAATCTGATCACCCAGCTTCGCCGGAAGGCTCAGAAAAAGATAAGTTAAAATAAAAAAAATTTGTTCTTAAAAAGAATTATCTTCTTTCATGATGAATTCACCCTATGAAAAAGAAGGACGCCCATAAGTTTTTCAGATTACCGACTGTTTTTTCGTACGCACCTATATGTATATTTCTTTCGGACAGTATCTAACAGTAGGTATTTATTTTTTTCTTTTCAATGTGTAACTTATACGCGTTATTTATTTATTTTTTAATATCTACCTTGGACTTCTTTTACATCTAGTCTTACATTATTGTTTGTGCTTTCCAATTTTTTTTTTTTTTTTTTTTTTTTTTTGGTTTAAAGAATTGTATAAGATGCTGATGAAATAAAATTCGAGATACCTTCATTAGCTGCATGTAAATTGCTCGTTCATCAATATCTAAATATTTTTTATGCTTTGTACAAAAGATTACACGTTCTATCTTCATATCATTCAAGTTTGCAAAATTACCTTTAAAGTTATTAATATCTGTGCTGCGCACAGAATATAATTTAATATAATTTTTTTTCTACGTTACCTCTCCCAAGATATCTGTTGTAATTCATCAATCATATTTGTTTTTCGTGGAGTTGTGAGACGTGTTATGAACATTGAATGTGCAACTTAGCATGGATCAACAAATATAGTGATAATTTCTATTATTAAAACCAGTAATTTTGGCCCGATGTTCTTTGGCCAAAATTAAAAACGTGCTAATTTGTAAAAAAAAAAAAAAAATATCGAGAAAATTTATTTACTCAAATAAAATATTACTAGCCTTCACAATACTTGTTTGCATAATATAGAGTCAAACCCCTTGCGAATATGCTGTTCGTGCTGTTAAGCAATGCAGAAGTTACAGCTCTTTTGAAAATTAAATTCAAACATTCGTCGTAATGTCATTCTTGGAGAATCTTTCAAGTCTATCAGAAGTAAATATTCTATTTCGTTGAAAAGTCATATAAATGCTTAATGAAATCTTTGTATAATACTAATTCTGTATCAAGATCTATATATAACACTGTACATTAAAAGTTGCACCGGAATTTGGATTTATGTTAGATTGACAATACTTCATAAAGTACTCGGGTAGTGTGCTTAACGTCACTTGGTCAGTATTGTTGCTTGGTACTTTATTAGGATCATATAAAAGAGATATATCTGGGAGATCTTGATCAGAAGGTAATGAAATATTGCTAATATATATTTTAGTTTATTGACATATTTCTTAAATTTCTGAACTTTATTATTATAGCATAAGATCAATCGGTTTTGCTTTATTGCATTATAGTACTACACAAGAATTTTTAGATATAATTCTATCGCTCATCCCAATTGCTCGAATTTTCACTATAGGACCTGGAACTGAAAATACGAAAATTGGTTTATTTATATATAAGATTACATCGTCCTTATTCGGATCAACATTTATTGTTGTCTCTCGTGCAACTAAATGATCCATGTATTGGCTTTTCAGAACCGCAATATTGATCTGGTAGGTGCTTAGGTCGCGTCGCGTCTAGTTATATCGAGGTTTATGCGTATTATTAATATTGTTTTACACAGTAAATTTGATCAATTGTATATACAATGATCAAATGTCGCGTAAAGCTAAGGTTACTTCTATCATGGTTCCTGAACTTTTTCGCGAATCATTATCCAAATGGCTTTTGCGTAAGGATGATGTTGAACTTTTAAAGAAGTTTGATAAAGTTGTGTCAGACTCTCCAAAATCATTTCCCTTGTCGAACTCTCTCAACTCTAACAATTATTTGTTAACCAGCTAATTTTTAATTAAATCAAATGCATAAGCTTATGATATTGGAAATCCTGGCGTTTATCATGTAACACTTCTGGAAAAGATATCAATATTTTAACTATAGAATTAAATCTTCTTTTAAAAGGATCAATTGCAAGACTTCGAAAGGTGCATCATCAGAACGAGCTATAAGTTAATCAACAAGATGCTAAGATTTGGAAAATGCTTTCCAATTTATGGTACGAGTTAGAAATCTTTGGAGGACTCAGCATGGATGGATCGCGGAAATGAATTGTGTGATGGACAAGCGTAGCTGTGTTATTAAAGTTGGTGCTAATCCACCGGATTATCAAAAAATTTACCAATTGATAATTGTACTACATGAAATGTAAACACAGGAACCCCATACCGTAAGAAAATCTAAATTAGGTAGAAATTCCTGCATGAAGGTGGATTTTGGGGTATTAAAGGTGGAGTCGATGTGTTAGAGATTGTGCTGCAATAGGTGCTGGCGCATTGGACCAGATAGCATTGGAACTTTAAACTTTACAGTTGAAGTATTGTAACTCCGAATGGTAAATAAAAAATATATTTATATTTCTCTTTATCGTCAGTATAATGCATTAATGTAGTTCTTTTTATCATAGGTTTTTTATATGGCATGAAGAAGGGCGAAACAAATATCGATAAATATAGATCTATGAGATATAATGTCAAAGGTAATAATACAAATTAAGAAGTTATAGGTCATACGGAAATAGCATAATAATATTTTTAATTATGCATAAGCATTCACGTGATTTATGTCTTAAAAAAATTCTTTTTTTAATTTTTTGTTATTTTAAAAAAAAAACCCCTAGTTATAAGAGCCGATGATCCAATAAAATTAGAGGATTTAGAACTATTAGAACTATTGTATTTGGTGAAATAGGTAATGTGCTCTAGTTCGTATAGATAATGAGGAACAAAGCTCTTGTCAATTATTTTGTACCTATAGAAGGAAATGAACTTTTGTTTCTATTGATGAAGGGGCATTACAGTTGATAAGTACAAAAAACATAGATTATTAAACAAACGAGGAATATTTGAAAATGAAATTACCAAGTTATAATGTTACCAAATGATAGTTGCAAATAATTTATTAGCTTTCTTTCATTATAAATTGATAAATTAATAAATGAATAAATTTGTTTTTATTCGTTCCCCCTTAGAAAAATGCTTTTGACATAAAATAGAGAAGCATTTTTACTTGATGCTGCCGAAATTACAGCACAGTCCCCATATGAATATAAAAATCTTTCATCCTGATAATAAACACATTCTAGAGAAATTTTAAGAGCATATAACCAGTGTTGTCATGGGACATAGTTAGGACATAGATGGGACACAGATGAAACAGTTGGGACAATTGGGACATAGTATAGGACATATTGGAACATATAACTGGGATATATAGTTGGGACAACAAATATCTGGAACATCAAAAATGTATATCACTGCTTGTAATTATGTTATAACAATTATGTAAGATTAAGCTATGGGAAATATATCAATAGAATAGAAAATAAAAATTGAATATTTCTTCTTTTTTTTTTTTAATCTAACTTTTTCATAAAATCTTATTTTGTTAACATTATTAAATATTCTTACAACCCTTCATTGCTTAAGTTTGATAATGATTATAATAGTTATGATTTATATATAATATGTTAAGAAAAAAATCATATAAAATTAATTTAAACAAAAAAATTAAAAAAAATCTATTTGTTTATATAATAATTTTCTTAATTAATTAATATTTTATAAAATTAATTAATTTATAACTATTTTTACAATAACTTTAAAAATACAACTATACATAAAGGATCGTACTAAATGACTTATAATAGAGGTGAAATAACTTCTTCTTGGTCAATGTCAACAGGGATCAGTAAGCCCAAAGTCAGTAAAGATCTCATTGGTTCTATTGAGAAATAGTCCTATTATTAAATCAATTAAGATGTCAGGGAATTTTAAATGAGCTAAGGCTTTTTTTAACATGAAAATATTGATTTGATCGTAAGCCTTTAACATGTTTTGAAATAGAATATATAAATCTTTTTTATAAGAAGAATCTGTTTCTTTTTTAAGTAATGATATTCTAAAAGATTGTTAATTATATGAAGAGGTTCTAAGGTAGATTGATGTGGGAGACCTACAAAGTTCAAACCCAATAGAACGTTAGTATTAATTAGGATCTTTTGCAATCTAGCATTTAGAATTTTTGTAAATGCTTTGCGAACAGTTTCATTAGTCTGGTGTTGTTTAGATCATAGTTTCACAGCTTTAGTTTTGGTATAAGATACATATGTGCTAAATTCCATTGTCTTGGTATAAGACCAGATGAGAAATAAGCGCAAATAATTTTATATAAAAGTTTGTTAGTGAATGAACCTAATTTTTTTAATATTTCATTAGAAATGTTAGAAGGCCTAGGAGCTTTATCATTTGGAAGATATTTTAAAATGAGGAGCTATTCATTGTAAGTGAAAGCGTTGAGTATATGTTCATAAACATCGTCATTGATATTTGATAAAGATTGATAAAAAGTTTCTTATTGTGATCATGAATTTGAAAAATCAGACGTCATTAGATCTGTAACATCAAGATTTTGAGCATTAACTACACTCTGAAAATGTAGAGCAGTGGCCTTTTTTATTTTCAATAGATCTAGTTCTAAGTATATATCAATATTTGGTTTGTTGATTAATACTCTGTCAAGAATAATAGTTTTTCTAGATCTTTTGAGGTAGGAGTCAATCATTTTTGAAGGGCATCTTTATAATTGTAACTCATTGTGATAGGTGGATTTTAATGCGATTGTTGTTCTCTTGTTTGAAGACAATTTTCAGTTTACATTCAAAAGGTTTAATAATAGAAGCTTTTAAATCTATAAAGTATGTATTAATATCTTTTTGATTAGAAAAGGGAATCTAGCGAGGCTGATGAGATTCTATGTTTGTAAGAATATTATGATACTCATCATCGGTAATGCTACATAAAAAAGTTAAAGAATTAGAATTAGCTACATCTTTATCTGTAAAAACTTTAATTTTATGATATAGTTTATAAGTTTTTTGATTTGCTTGTGTATAGCAGAGTTATTAAAACTAAAAAGAGACTTGTGATGTAATGTTGAAGTAGATTTAGGAATATGCTTGTTAATAGCATATAAAACAGATTGGATAAAGAATTTTCATGCTTAATTAAGAGCTAATTGAGAGAAGCCTAGATTGTAAATATCACAGTTGTGAAACAGTTTCGATTCTTTGATAAGCTTATCCAGTTTATCTGAAAATAGATTCCAGTATAAAAATGCATTTTTTTTAAAATTGATTTATATGTTATTTTGTATTATTTGCGATATGTATTAAAAGAATTGTGTGTAGAGGAAGATAGTCAGATTTATAAACAGTATTAGAGGAATCAAAAATTTTGAAAGAAGTAAGATTGTGGGAGAGATGATGAAATGAAGATATAATCAAAGTGCATTTGTGTTTTTCTGGAAAACGTAAACGTATGAGGTAGTTTTTTGAAAATGTCAGAAATTAATGAAGTAGTATAAATAAAATTTAGGTTAAATATTTTGTCTATAAAAGATTTAAAAGTTCTATTTCTTTTAGTACTGTTATTCTTATACTGTAGTTTGCAAAAATCAATATTAAAATCGCCTATTAAAACTATATGATAAGATTTAGACTGAGCTTCAAGAATAATATTGATTATAATAGTTTCTAATTTGGGTCTAAGATTTAGTTGGTCACAATCAGTGGTATTGCCTGAAAGGTAAATTTGGATGATTCTTAATTTGGTCTTGTTTTTAAATTGTAAGTCAATATAAGTGATACTATTAAGAATGAACTTTTGAAAAAAAATGTGTTGATGAAGGTAGAATCTAATGATAAATCCAATACCTTGATAATTGAATTGAGGATTATCTGATGAGAATATAAATTTGTATGGCTTATTGTAAAAATTTTTTGATTAATAAAGAAAATTAGGATTGTTAAAATAAGAATAGAAGTTGTCGTTTGTTAAGATCTTTTCATTATTATTGAGATGAACTAATTGAATATCATTATTGTGGTTAGATTAATATATATTCATTAATTGGAAGAAGTAGAAACTTAAATCAAAGAGCGCAAAGTAGTAAAATTTCACAAATTTCAGATTTAATGTTATTGATAGAGGTTTCAACTAAACCAATTCTATTGAGATCATTTGTTAACAGATTAGAAGAATCATTTGAAGCAATATAAGATAACAATTCATCATTGTTAATACGGGTAACTGATGGGTTAATAGGTATACATTCCATTTCTTCATCATTGTTGTAAAGAGAAAATTCATAAGTAGGGGTCATCAACTTGATTCAAATCATGTACAATATAGTGCATGAATTTAAAACGATTAAGATGAAAATCAATGTCTTTTTGGTTTTGATCTTGCTTAATAGTTGCATTTTTTAAAGAAATAATCTCATCGTTGATGGATAGAAGTTTGTTTTCAATGATATCCAGTTTTTCTTGAATAATTTTTAGAGCATTAACGATATTTGGTGAAACATTAGAGCTATTTCCTTAAGGTGAGTTAGTTATTTTGATTAGTTAGAAGTTTGAGAGTATAATTTAATGGAACTATTATTATTATTGGAAAATGATCTAGGAGATCAGTATTGTTCTGGTTTAAAGCGATCATAGAGAGAACGATAAGGATTGACAGGTTTGCGATTGTTACACTCTTTGAATTCATGATCTGAAACACCACAACTTCTGCTATATTTTTTGGATGGTTTCATTCAATATAGAATCCTGCCTTTAAACTTTTGAGATTATGTAATAGCGTATGGTCTAAGTTTATATTGTTAGTCACAGATATGAAACAAGATTTAGCATTGATGTGAAGTAAGAAGTTAATAAGTTAGCATTGATTAGTGTTGAAAGGTTACTTTCATAAGTTTTAACTCGAATTGTTATCTCAAGGTAGTTTGTAAAAGATATAAATCAGTAGGTTCTTCTCTAAAGAGAAATTCTAAGAAGGTAACAAATCACACTCGATCATAAAATGAAGGTGATCTGCCAGGATCTACAGATGATTATTGAAAAATGAGAGATCTTTTTATATTTGATAAAATAATTTTTCACTACATCTGATTTGATAAACAATGAAATATCAGAGACTTTTATGATTCTGCATTTTTTAGCATCTTGTCTTTGTTGTTTTGTTATAGGATCGACAATTGTAAAAATAGGATTATGTTGTTTCTTGTGTCTTTGTAAATACATTTTTTAAGGAATCTATTATATCAAAGTAGATAAAGAATTTTCTGATTTTGGAAATATAAATTAAGCCTTGATACTCATTATAGTGAATAAAAAGGGAGTTAACAAATATGCATTTTTCTGCAATTGAATTTTCTTTTACGTCTGAAGCATAATCTATTACGTAAAAATACGTAGATGCAGTAATTATGTTAAAGGAGATTTCTTTGTTGTCTTGATCACATGTTTTATTCTCATTTTCCATTTCTTCAGACCAAGTGTCTTCTTTTTGTTTACCTTTATTAGAAATAATTTGATTGGTGATTGGATGGAGTATGTCTTTATTGTTATTTTGATCATTAGAAGAACCAGAAGCATGCATAGAGTCGTTGTTAGTGTTATTAACTGTGGTGGAAAGAATATTGTTATTTGGGTTAATAGTAGTTGAGTCAATATCCATAGTTTCAGGAGTAATTATTTCAAGTGTTGAGTTGATAGAAGAAGGAATAAGGTCGTTTCCAGTAATAATATTATTAATAGTTTGTTTTAAAATAGTTTTCGGTATTTGAGAAGGAGTATTAAAGGAAAGTTTAATTTTTTTGGTTGTTCCGTTAGTTCAATATGTTAGTTGTTTTTGCTTGAAGAGCTTGTAAGATTATTATTATTAGTGTTATTGTTATTTCTTTTATTATTTGCTGTAGTTTGAAAAGTTTGTTGAAAGTTTTTATTTTTTGTTTATCTAGTTATTGGCATTTTTGTTACTTTTTATGGAAAAGGGGAAAGAGTTTTTTATTAATCTAATAATTGATTTATTTCTTTTTTTTTTTTAAGACGTGGTGAAGCCATATTTATTAAAATTTCAGATTTAAAATACAAAGTAAAAAGAAAATCCCAAGACAGGTACATAAGTAGAAAAAAATAAAATTAAGCTGTTTAGCCTTCCTCAAAGGAAAAAATCAACTCTGACCAAACCAACCGGTTGTCTCGTCATGTTCACTTTCAATTACTTAGAGAAGAAAAATCAGTATATGACAAAGAAAATATTGTTTGAGACAACTAGTTTTCACTACATTAAAAAGAGGCCAGGATCTGCCATGAATAAATGAGTTAGAAAAAAGAGTTAGATGATTCATATTGTTATCAGTATTAGGTATCGCACGTGAAGAGGTAATAGTACTGTGTTTTGATTTATAATGATTTTCTTATTTGTTATATTCTGGGTAAGTTCTTTAGCAATAATTAAAACACATCTGGATTTCCAAATTAATAGAATAGTCTAATCAATAATATGGTTAAAGAAAAAAGATAGAATAGCTAAGATTTTTTTTGACATTTAGTAAAATCGTTAATGATGTAATAGAAGTGAGAAGGAACTATGCCTTTGATAAGATCGATAAAGGTGAAAGAGAAAGAAGAGAAGGGAGACAAATTCCAGTAAGAATGTGAAGTATTGAATAAAAATTGTAGTTCAGCTGTCCAGTGTTAGCAAAAGGTATAGATATAAAGTTGATCTTTGAGAGTTTGAATACCCTTTTCAATTATAATATTGATGCTAGAACAAGATTCAATACAGATCCAAAGGATTCGTCAATTGAATTACAGCGATAACACTTTCAGGTTAAGTCATATATATCAAAAGAAATGAGTTTGAGAAATTATAAAATAGGAAGTTGTTTAAGAAGTAGTTGGTATCTTTGTTTGTGATAATAAGATTCCTTGTAAGAAGTTGTGCTATTTGAATTGTAATTAATAAGATTGAAAGTGCACAACAAATTAATGGGTTTGCATTTGTATGAACTATTTCTTTGAAGATTATAGAAATCAGTAAAAGTTTTGGAATTAATGTAGTCTTTGAAAAAGGGTCATATTTCTTTGATAATAGGATTTGATTGGAAGGTCAGAATGAAGGAGAGGAAGGAAACATAAGAAAAGAAGAGAGAAATAGGAGGATTGTGAAGAATGGATTTAGCTAAATTATTGACTTTTCATTATAAGGATTACCAGAATGTGCTTTAATTTTGATTAAGGATAATGTAATTTATTTTTGCTCAAGAAGTTTGAATATAAAGCATCAGTATATATAAAATGGAGTTTCGAATAATAAGGATAGATAAGAACAAACATTATTCTATAAAATTCTATTGTAAAACAAAATTATTAATAAACTATCAGTATTAATTTTAACTGTAAAACTAAAAGGACAAACAAAAAAAGTCATGAGAAGAGCGAAAATTTCAGTGTTAGTAGAGTTGGTCTAAAAAGGAGGCAAAGCAGCAGTGAAACTAATATCTAAAGTATCATAAACTAAAATAAAAGCAGAACTAATAAAAGTATTTAAAGGAGATAAAAGAAATTGATGAGAACCATCAGTATAAAATTCTAAAATATTTTCATTAAATAAGAAAACTCTATGATTATTAAGGGCAGAAATGCATTTGTTAGAGATAAATAAACTTTCTATGGTTAATATATTGTTATCGGGATTAATATGATTAGGTAAAATGTTTGAAGTAGTGATAAAATGTATTATGCAGAATCTAACAATAGCTTGATCCATTAAAGGTCAAAGTGATCTTTTGGGAACATGTAGATTTTTAACATTACTTTGAACCAAAGGAGAGATAGAAATTGGATTCAGAAGTAGCAGATCAATAAACTGAATGCAAGATAACTTTTTAAATTTTGGTTTGATATTGATTTTTTTTTTTTGGATTTGTTAAAAGAGCAACTAGAGCAAGGTACCATAACATCATTCCTTTTTGATGGAAAATGAGAATCATTAGTGGGATTAGTTAAGACAAAATATTGAAAAAGATAAGGTGGAGTTAGTGAATCCAATTTAAACACTTTTTCAAATATTGAAGAACCCAGAATAGGAAATTTATAGATGTTATACTCAGGCGAGGTCCAAATATTAGCCCATCTGGTATTCCATTTGAAATCCTCAATTGATGAAGAAGTGGAGTAATCGTCAAACACTTGGGTCTCAAAACAAAATTTTGGCCTGAGACGGTTGGAATAGACTGGATTAGACAAAACTATCTTTTGTAATAACTTGAACCATCGTGGAATTACTCCATTGAAGTTAGCTAAAGAGAAAGATTGTAATTGTATATCATGATAGTTAAGTAAGAAATTGTCAGTAGTAACTACTTGGAAAAGGAATAGAATGTTTTTTGATATGATATTTTTAATATTGTTGGTATTCTAATGCATAATCATCTGGATAGAAACTGAACCTCCTGTAATTTGAAAAAAATCAATCATTCTTGAGGAGTTGATAAAGGAGAAATTAGAGTCATGGTATGTAGTAATGAAATTAGAAAGGAAATTTGTATGTCTATAATGCTTTAGGGATTTAGGTCAACAGACCATAGGATTATCATATAGCCAGAAATTATATTATAATTGTTTTAGTCTAATAAGTATAGATAAGCCTAAAATCGTATTATCAGGATGAGAGTTAATGATGTTAATGAATTGTTGGATTTTGAAAGGTTATGATATTAAAGTTAAATCATTAAAACCATAAGCGAGTTTGTCATGAATGATTAAATTGGATGTATTACGTCTGAGTCCCAAGTTATTTTTGATGAGCATCCTTATGGGTTTGTATAAGAGATCACATTCGAGTTCAGAGAGGATAGTAAGTTTAGATCTGTATTCCAGACGAGGTATGAGAATCACATTATTCAAATATCATAATTGTTTGTCAGTTAAAGATTTGAATTTGAGTCTATCTTTAAAGAAGTAATTTCAGAAGATATTTAGTATTTAATGAAGTTTTTGTTATATTAAGCAGATATTCATACTGTTAACGTGCGATTTTGGTGGATCGCTACAGTTAAACGAGGTGTTCGAGAGTTGTTTCTTTTTAATGTACGTAGTA
>CAMKVN010001903.1:0-15901 GCA_946474995.1 Funneliformis geosporum
AAATTTTTAGTTTAATCATTTGTTTATTATTATTCATTTATCAAATAAAGAACAAATAGTATTACTTAATAAATATTTTTTAATATTTAGATTATAATAATAATTATTGATTTTATATTAAAACTAATACTAATTATTATTTAAACCTTTGATATTGTTAAAATCTTTTGATAGTTTTGACCATTTTTTTTAAAAAAAAAGGTTTAAACATATTTCAATTTTTGAAATTATTAAAATTCTAAGATTATGATAGGCAACTATACTTTCAATAATGTCTAAACCTTTTAACATTATTTAAACCTTTTGATAATTTCAACTTTTAAAAATAAAAAGTCAAAACGTCTAAATAGGTTTCAACTTTCGACAATTGTCAATACCCTGAGGTTTCGTCAAGCAATTATACTTATGTTTACTAAAGAATTCTTAGTTTTGTATTAAAATAAAACTATTCTTTTTTATTTTCAATTATAATAAATAATAAAAACTTTTAAAAATAAATTTATATTTATCATTATAAATTGTTTTATTTAAGATTAATTATAATTTTAGCATTATTAAAATTGCTTCAAAATCATTTTAACTTTAAACATATTCTATAAAATGACATTATAAAAATATTATAGTAAAATTATATTTGTATTTCCTTTTTCAGTAATTATTTGTTATATTAAATAATTCATTATAATAATAATGAATTTTTTATAATAAAGGTTTGATCGACTCAGATATTAGCTTTGTTATATTGAGATATAACTAAAGATAAGGGATAAACCCCCAAAAAGGCTATTAATAAACAGCTGAAATTATATTAAAACATAGTGAGGGATACAACAAAATCCTGAAATTCAAAATTAACTGAAACTATATTAAAAACATAGTAAAAAGTATGATGAAATTATTTTGAGAGAGTTTTGGTGAGCATCTTTAGATGTGACTATATATTTAAAAGAAGAATATATAAAATTTGGGATTATAATTGCTTATTTTTTTTATTAAACTTTATACTAATATAAACTATTATATCTTATAAAATAACTACTTCTAGTATAATTATACGACAATGAAATTATTTTAAAATTTAATCAGAAAATAAAAATTTTGGTTATCTTATAGAGATTTTAAAGAATATAAAGAATGAAGTTAATGATAAATAGTGTAAATAGTATTTTAAATAGATTAATTAAATAATTTAGATTATTTTTATTTTTTTGTATAAAAAGAATAACATGATAAATATATTGTCTAGATATTAATAAGTATAATACAATTAAAAAAGGGATATATTGTTAGTGTATTATATTTATGATAATTTAAAGACAAGAATACCAGCTAATTCTAATTAAAAAGGGATTTTACATAAAAAATAATGTTATTTTTCTAAATTTTATTAACCCCATCTATTTTTTAGATGTGATTTATTAGAAATAAGTTAGTTAGATATGGAATTCTTATAAGAAAATATTTGAAGAAAAGTAAATTAAATAACTTTAGTAATCAATATATTAATTTTTTTTCTCAGAAATTTCGGTCATGTGATTTTTGAACTTTCTAATTATACATTTGATGATCAGGAATAAACAAAATACTTTCCCTAATATATATTCAGACAATTTTTAATTTCGGCATTTTATATTACAAAAAGATCCAAAAAAAAGTAAAACATTACTAATTTTGTTATTTAACAAGTTTATTAAATACAAATAATATTGATCTTAATCAAGACTTTTTTTAATTATGGAAATCTGGTTTTAGATATTGAGTAAATTAGACATATTTCCTAAAAAAAGGTTCGAACCAACCTTTTTTTTTTCTTGAATTTGAATCAATAAGTATATGGGATTTGAGCAATTATAACATAAAAAGTGGTAGATAGAAATACTGTAAAGTTCGGATTTCGGGATTTCGGGTTTTGCCGACCTGGCCATTCAGGCCGCTCAACACGTACATCAATCAAGTACAGGTTAAATTTCAAACATTTAAGTTTGTATTAGAATATTTGATCATATAGAGAGATATACGGCAATGTACTTTATTATTTCTAGAATTCCATTCTGACGTCAAGTTTTGGTTATGATATTCTTGGCAATTTCCTAAAATTATCTCGATTGTGTCATTATTCTAGTCTAATATCTTTTGTTATAAATACAACGTTCACAACAATGTTGCATACATAACCTATAAAAATGCCTAAAAAACGCCGGGAATTAAAATATATTATCAAAACAACATTACCTACACTTTTACATATAAATAATCATTCGAAAAGGAAGGTTGGGAACATTGGTGAAAACATGTTGGCAATAGAGTCCGGCTTTCCAGAAGGATGGTTTTACATAAAATCTAAAACAAATGATCATGTGCTTGAGCCACATTGTCTTTCTGTAAATGCGGGTGCAAGAATTGTTGCAAACAAGCAGAGATTTGGTTTCGATGCGGATAGCCAGGTAAATTAAATTTTTAATAAAATGAGAGTGTAAATTTTCGGATAAAATTCTGATAGTTTTTTTTAATTCTTTTTAGCTTTGGAACTATGATAATGGATATATTGTGAATAAAGCTTCTGGAAAAGTATTAGATATACAAGGAGGTTATATTCGAACATTTCATAGAACGTATTTATGCCAATGGGATCGTAAACCATCAACTGAAGCATCGAATCAAAATTGGACTTTCTTACCAGGAGGTTTTATTTCTCCTGCGTTTCATGAAGGTTTCGTGTTGCATCTACGCGGTCATTTTGGTAGATCGAATATTGAGGGCACTCAAATTTTAATTCATCAAGCAAAAGATGATGATCATCATAAGCAAACTTGGTATTTCGAGCCCGAACAAAATCAACCAAAGATCCTTTCGCCTCCGATTCCTAAAGAATGTCCTGATTATTTTTTTTAGCGATAAATAAGTCAAAAAATAACTCAATCTGGTATTGACGCTTTTGTATATATATAACAATTATTTAATATTAATGCATATAAATTATAAAATTTCATTTAAATTCATTCAAATAAATTGGCATCTTATTCATATTGAAAATTTAAAACTTATCCAATATTTATTTATTTATTTTTGAAATGTAATGCAAAATAAGATCAAGCAATAAAAAAAAAAAAAAAAAAATTTGGATTTTTTGAAGGGTAAAAAAAAAAAAAAAAAATTTTTTTAAATTTTTTTCGAATTTAATGAGCACGACGAGATTCAGCGATAATATTGCTTAGTTCTTCAACTTTTCTTTTGGCTCTAACAAAGGTACCAAGCTAATTGCGTAATAGAAAATTTTTATAAAAAAAACTTGATTAATACATTAAAAAAAAAAATGCAACTGAATTTTTTAAGTTGATTTCCTTACTCTCTTCTTTGCCAATTTTCTTGCACGCTTATCCTTGGAATTTTTCAACAATTCCATTACACGTCTCTCATAAGGTGCATATCCCGCAACTTCGCGAATTATATCACGAACAAATTTGACTCGATGAGAGAGTGCCTATATGCAAAAAAAATCGATAAAACTAATTTAAGATCCAAAGGCACCATCAAAAGAAACAATATACCGACAAGACCATAATTTAGTTAAAAACTTACCCCTTTTCTTCGAGAAGGTTTTGGCCTTAGCTCACGAGGAGTTACTTTATGACCCTTATTTAAGCCAAGAACGATACCAGACTTTGGTTGCTTAGCCACCATTTTAATAAAAAAAAAATAGAATAAAAGAGAAAAAAAATTTTTTTTTTAAATAGTTGTCATCATCATTGAACTTGTAAATAGATTTCGATCACGTGGGTTTTATTTATGGCGATAAATTTTGTGCCATGCATAACTCTGCATAAATCCAGTTGTCCTAAGTCGCGTCTTTTCCATTCTTTCAACATGGATAATATTTATGACCCAAATAACCTTAACTGGAACAATTTGCATACAATCAATGAGGAACATACGTACTGTTACTGTGGAAAAGATAGAAACTTGACAGAAGTTTCTCTCCAATGCTCAAGTTAATACAATTTTATAGTTTAAGAATTCTTTTTTAAGTTCTTTTTTTTACGACTTATTATTCATTTTATAGACTGTTTGAATTGGTTTCACGCAAAATGTACTAAAATTCCAATCGATACCATCATCCCAATTTTCACAAACTATAAATTTACTTGTAAATGGTGCAGTAATTCTTCTGGGGAGAATTTCAAGGTAAATTGAATAATTCATTTCTTTTAATTAAAGCCAGACAAATTAAAGTTTTTTTAAATTAATAGCGAAGCCAAGCAGGATGGAAAGAAATTGGTGGTTGCGCTATAGCAAATTTGATGCTTCAGCAACATATGGCAGAATTTAAAGCTCAAAAAGGAGATCCTATATATTCTTCAGCTTATGCAAAGAAACTGTCTCCATTCCAATTTTATTTTAATAAAAATGAGCATTTGAGACCATTTGTTGATAAAAATTGGTCTTCTTTATGTACGGAGCGTTCTCGAACTGCAACTTGGTATTTGTTAACCGATTTATCTTTTTCTTGATTATTAAGCAACTATATGTATATATATTTTTTTTTAAAGGTGGGCAACTCTTGGATCTTGTTTATACTCAACCAAGGATCTTTTTGTTGCCAAAGATGAAAATAATCGTTCGGCAAGTTCAAATTTTTGTCTTGTAGATCCAAATCTATGGAATATTAGACCGGGGCATTTTGGGGTAACGTAATTGTTTAATTTAATATTTATATGAATTCATGATAAACTTACTGAAAGGATTTATCGTAGACGTCACATTCAAGGACTCCCTCACGGGCTCATAAAGAGGCGGTGAATAATAGTACTCGTGCAATCTATGACTCTGGAACTCCAGACGAAGCATCATCGTCAACAATTACACATGCGTCTCCTTCAAAACGCCAATCGACACCGTTTCGCTCTTCTTCAGAACAACCTGTAGCTTCTGGCCAAACGCAATCAAATCGTTCTAATACCGTGATTGCCTTAATGGAAGCACGTTCTTCGTCAATTACGGAATTTGGTCAATCCGGAGAACAAAATAATCTTCGGCATGGTTTCAAATATTTACCTTGTCAATTAGATAAATTGTTTCCATATTTGCAATATCGCAATTCTGAATTACCTCCTTATGGTGTACGTCTTTCTAAAGAAGACGCAAGTTTATCTGTATGGATAAGTGGTGACCAGTTAACTTCCACCACCGATTTTGGATTTTCAATGGCTAGAGCCAACTGTCCCGTTAAGGAAGGAAAATGGTTTTTTGAAGTTTTTATTGATCGTGGTGGTGAGGGTAAAATCGATGGTAAGGATGGCGCACATGTAAGGGTAGGCTGGGCCCGTAGAGAAGGTATTTACTTTAATTAATTGTGATTTAATCATTTTTTTAAATCTCAAAATAAATCGTTTATATCAAAATTTAACAGGTAATAGAAATTCTCCGGTTGGTTCCGATGCATACAGTTATGGTTTTAGAGATTTAACTGGACAAAAGATACATCAATCTCGTCCTGCACAATATGGCGAGTCATTTAAAACGGGAGATGTTATAGGTCTTTATATTAACTTACCACCATTGAAAAAGGTGATTCCGGATTATCAGCCAAAGAGTCCAAAAAGACATAGAATACCGATCCTATTTAAAGGGGATACTATTTTCGAATATAAAGATTTTAAACCAACACATCAAATGAATCAGCTTTTAGAATTGCCAGAAAAGAAAAAAGAGAAGAAATTTTGGTGGCAGCAACAAGAAGAGAATAAACAAGTACAGGCACCACCAGATATTCCCGTTTTACCAGGGTCAAAAATAATAGTTTATAAAAATGGAGTTCGTCAAGGCGTCGCTTTCGATAATTTATATTCATTTTTGCCCACTGTCGACAAATATACTAATGATGATGATTTAACAGAGGACGATGGATCTCTTGGATATTATCCAGCCGTATCTATGTATCGAGGTGGTACGTGTACCTTAAATTTCGGACCACATTTTCGATATCCGCCGCCACCAGATCCGGAATTAGAGGTTGCAAGTAATAGGTCAACGGCACCCAAGGTTCAGACTTTCAAGTCTTCATTAATAAAAACTTTAGTTGCGAATCCATTATTAAACAAACCATCAACTTCCACTTCGTCATCCCCTTCTTCATTAAATCCTTGCAAGAAAAGTACTAGTGGTCGTAACTGGAATCCAATGTCTGAGCGATATATGGAATATGTAACCGAAGATGTATTATATGATATTGTTGATGAAGTGGAACTTTGGGATTGGATGTTATCACAAAAGAAGAAGGTTATCCCGACCAAGCGACCAGTAATTGTTGAATTGAGTGATGGTTCCTTGAAAAAGAGGAAACAAGAAGGGGGATCGAGGCAGGTAACAAATGATAACGAAGATTTAAAACCTCAAGGATTTCCGACAAAGTGGGATGGATCTTCATTTAATTAATGGATAACCCCTTTTTTTTATTTTATAATATTAATAATTACATAAATTTCAATTATATATATTATGATTTACGAGATATCATTCCTTTCATCATATCAAAACTATTTCCATCAGGCTGTAAAATTATTTCTTCCAAATTATCATCATCCTCACTAATGAACCTGGCTTTCAAAAAACCGTAATCCGTAGTAATCCCAATAATACGGGCTCTCCTATTATTAAATGCTTCCAAAGTGACAATCTGATCCCTGTAAACAAGGAAAAGTTAAATCAATAAGAAAAAAGACAGAAAAAGAAAAAATATTTTTGAAATGAAAAATAGGCACGAACTTATGTAACCATCTTTTATAATAAATATCAAGAAAGGGTTCAAACCCATTTTTATGACTACAAAATTCTTTGTAAAATGATTCAAATTTTACGAGAATAGAGGCCAAAAGTTGTTCTTGAGAAAATTCCTTTAATTGAGATTTATTATCATGATTATATAGAGATATTATGCGGTTAACGGAGGTTGTAGGTGCTGAATTACTTAAATTAACTCCACAACCTAAGGGTATATTACATGCAAGTATTAATTTTTTGACTTTCCTTAAAAAAGTAATCAAAGATAAGTACCTGCGATCAGAAGAAATTCGTCTTGAACGAAATGCGAATTAATGATAACACCTCCAATTTTAAAATTTTCGGTATAGATGTCATTTGGCCATTTCAATCTAAGAGGAAGATCCTAAAGCACGTAATTTATATTAAATTAATTCATCAAACATTATATTAGATGTATTGGTTTTTTTTTTTGTTTTTTTTCCCGTAATACGAACCTCGTAACCTTTTTTTGTTCTAATAGCTTCTACTACCGCTAATGATAAGAGATATTGTATAAAAACAACAGAGGCTATGTTCGATGGATGTCTTAAGACAACAGAGAACTGAAGACATCCAAGAGGTGAAATCCAAGAATTTTTACCACGACCGCGTCCTTGATTCTGTTGTGTAGCTGTACAAACGAACCCAGTAGGCAAATTTTGAGTAAATTTAAAGTTCCTAATTATTTAAGAGGAGGAAAAAAATTAGAAAATTTTTATATTTACTATAATTACAGAGGAAAAAGGTGCACAGATACGTTACTTGTCTAGTAATGTTTGTGTACTTGATACCACTTCACCATAAAGCACAGTTGAACCAAATTCCATTTTGTTACCGCCACCACTTTCGATATTCCTTTCTTTTGAAAGGTGATCAAAGAAATCTTTAAAATTAAAGAAAGGTGTGGTTGACAGAGGAGGAGGTTGATCACGATAAACAATAATAGATTTTGGAATATCCATATTATCATCTTTATTTGCATCTTGAGATAAATCACTGTCATGAGAGTTAACAATAATTCTAAAGGAATCATTTGACGCTTTTATAATATTATTAGAATCCGTTAAAGAATTTATATTATTTAACCAAAGATTTGTTAAAGCAGGTCTTATTGAGGTTAAGTGTAGAGTAAAAGATAATTGTGAAGGGGTACTTTCATTATTTTGAGATAAATTTAAACCAAAAGTTGAAAATAAACTTCTTATTAAATGTTTCTGTTCAAGTTTAACGATATTAAAGAAAGGATCAAGACCACATAAAATGACCTTCCCATTACCAATATCATATTGAATTATAGTTGAAGAATTATTATATGTAGCAATAGAAGTAACATTGTCTCCCAAACTATCAAAATAACCGATTGAATTATCACAAGGAATTTCAATTTGATTTTGAACGAAAGGAAGATGATTTAACAAACTTTCTCTGTTTAATTTTAAAGGAATTTCAACAATAGGATCTTTTGAAAATTTAGGATAATTATCGGAAGAAGGAGTAGAAGAAGTTGTCTTAGTAGTTGATGTCGTAGTAGTAGAAGAAGAAGAAAAATAAGAAGCAGGTTTAACCTGATTAATGGTTAAAGTTTTATAAGTGCAATTTTCATCAAACTGAGACGGTAAAAATTGTTTAGCATCTAAACCAATACCCAAATAATTACCACCGGATTTTAGATAGTCCTCAAATTTTTTTTCAAAGAGAATGTTATTATTAAATTCTTTTTGAATGAATAATTGTTGATTAATATTTAATTTATTCGAAGATAAAAATATTAAACAAGAAGTTATTTCAAACCAGGAATTCATCAACAAATCATTTGAATCTATTTGAATAATATCATAATTTGTACCCAATATTGCTTTCAAAATTTTACAAACTGAAGGATTTACGATTTTAGAGTATATTAAAATATTTGTTTTCATTTTTTTTTTTTACTTTGTCTAAAATTTTAAACAAATATTTAGATTCTTTATTAAATTTAAGTTGGATCACAATTTTTTTTTTTTTTTTTTTTTTTTTAAATCTTTTGACCAGGTTTCACATGCCGCAATTCACAATTAAAAAATTCACGTTAATATCGTATGCAAATTAATTAAGAGCAATGGCATCAATTTCAATTTTAACATCTTTAGGTAAACGAGCTACTTCAACACAAGCTCTTGCTGGACGACTTTTTCCAAAGCACTAAGATAAAATGAAGACAATAATCAAATTTTCTCTTGAACGAAAATAAATAAATAAAAAAAAAAATAAAATGACACTGTAATTACCTTTTCATAAGCTTCATTTACAGAAGGGAAATGATTCATATCTTTAAGATATACAGTTGTTTTGACGACTTTAGATAAATTAGTTTGTGCCGCTTCAAGTACCTTCGACAGATTTGTAATAGCTTGGGTCTTTTTTAAATATATAATTAAGGGAAAGACGAAAGGCGTGTAAACTAAAAATAAAGCTCATTTCTATAAAGCATAGAAAAGACCGTCTATGATAGTTACCGTTTGTTCTTTAATGTCATCGCTTATAATGTTCCCCGTTTCAGGAACAACGGGAAGTTGTCCAGAAACAAAAACAAAACCATTTGCAATAATACCCTGGGCTATTATCAAAATTTTAAATTAGGTACTCTAATTCTCGTCTCGGCATTTATAAATGTTTACTTACAATAAGGTCCAAGAGCACCAGGTGCTTTGTTAGTGCTAACAATGCTAATTGGGCTAGCCATTTTATTTCTTCTATATTGTTTTATAAAAGAAGAACGTAGGTTTTTGTAAAACCTCATTGTTCTTATTTTATTTATCTAGATCATCAGCTCTGGTTAAAATATCGCAATATGACCTAATTTGTAAATGGATGGTCAGAAAAATTTTGTTTAATTTTCCCCAAGTTCGGAAACGTTCTTTTGTGATAATTTTTTTTTTTTTAAATTCAATTAATGTCTTCCCCTAAAGACAGACTTTTACAATTATCAGGTCATTTAAATGGAACTGACAACTCTGAAGAAAATAAACCTAGGTTATGTTGTAAAGTTTGCATTATTACCGGAGCTGGTTCAGAAAAAGGCATAGGGTACATTTCTTAATATATATAATATATATATTACTTTAAAACCCCGACTACTAATTGACTAAAAACATTTGATCAATATATAGTCGCGCTACTGCATGGTCATTTGCCAAGAACGGTAGTTCCTCATGCGCAATTTGAATTGTTATTTTAAATTTTTAAATTCATAACGTTCAACGACATTTTCATTTTAAAATTTATAGGAGCAAAAGCTATATATATTACGGATTATGTTGAAGATTTACTTCCACAACTTGCAAAGGACATACAAACAAAATACCCAAAAGTTACAGTAATTTCACGTAAACTAGATGCAGCATCGGAAGATGATGTTAAATCAACTGTTGATGATGCCATAAAAAAATTTGGTAGATTAGATGTATTCTTCGCTAATGCTGGTTAGTTATATTTGTCATTAAAAGAAAAGATTGTTTATAATTGGAAAGGGATTCATTCCGATTTTGTCATTAAAAGGTATACTTCGTACAACCAGGATACATGATTTAGAACCATCTAAATTTATGGAAGTTATGAGAGTGAGTCTTAAGTAAAAATTACAACAATGATTATTCGTTTATTTACCTTTTTTTGTTCAAATTTCTAGGTAAACGTACTTAGGTAAATATTTATGTGTAATTTCTCGAATATATAATCAATGAATTATGCTAAATTTTTTATATCCGCCGTCAATCAGTGTGTTTTTAGCCATAAAACATGCTTCAACTGCAATGAAAATTACTGGAATTGATAAAAAGCAATCTGGTGGTTCGATTATTGCAATAGCTTCAGGTTAATTGAATGGTTATTATTATTATTATTTTTTTTTAAAAATAAAAAAAAAATCTTTTAATATGTTTTAATGATATAGTTGCTGGATTGAGATCTGGTGCTGGTCCCATTGATTATTCGGCTTCAAAAGCTGCGTAAGTACATATGAATGACGCGTCATTTTACATAAAATAACAATGCTAAAAAAGAACTTTCATATTAAAAACAGTGTCATTAATATGATTCAAGTGGGAGCCTGTCATCTGACTAATACGAATATTCGCGTAAATTCAATTAATCCTGCAAGTACTTAATAAGTTATCCTTTTCAATTCACTAACATTGTCCCTTTCAAGAATGGCAATATTTATTCAATTCCTTTCAATAAAATAGGGGCTAGTTGAAACTAGTATGACAACTCTCCTCTTCGATTACGCTCGTACTCGTGGTACCCTTAATAAAGTTGGACAATTAAATCCTTTGCAAAGATATGCTGTACCTGATGAGGTAAATTGATAATTTAATATATATATATATATATATATATATTATAAATAAATACTCAATGAGAAATATTATTATTTATTTATCGATAGATTGCAAATGTAGTAACATTCTTGGCAAGTGACGAGAGTTCATACATAAATGGTCATTCATTAACAGTTGATGGTGGATTGGCTTCTAGTATACCTGTTACTGGCAAATTTTCTTAAAATTTTATTACTTCATTTGGATTATATAAATTATAATATGCCAAAAAATTGGTTAAACAAAATTTCTATCAATATACAAGAAAACCCCGTTTAATTTGGACGAAGAATTTTTTTTCTTTGTTTTTTTAAAAAAAAAAAATAATTACAAATTTCTTTTGAAATATTAACCTTACATGTATAAAGATAGTTATGTTAATTAAAATTATTCGGTCATTATAACCTTGTTACTGTTCTCTCTTTTTTAAATATATTTAAGATGTGAATTTAACACCTATAAACTCTCGGCTATATTATTGTCCTGTTGCGGTATCGAATGGTTATTATGATTATGATTATTGTTTTGGTTATTGTTATTAAGTTCATCACTTCTTGATTGTCTATTAGATCTTCTGTCCCTATTTCGTCGTCTTCTCGAACGAATCGATGTAAGATATTTTATCCATCGGAAATGTGGGAAATTTGGAGGTACAGAAGGAGCGATCGATGAACCATCATCGTTTTGTCGATCGTTATTGGTGGTGGTGGCATGATCGGTTGATTCTAATGATGTTGAAGAATCCAATTCATCTTCACTTTGTTGCGTTGTATTCACTTCACTTTCCCATGAAGTGTAATCTGTTTTACACATTGGACAAAGCGGTGATATATCGAGAAGCCATGGATCTATGCATATTCTATTGACGAAAGAAGAATTAGTACGCATGATAACATAAGATTGGTTCTTAATGAAAATACTGACTTGTGATACTGATGATGACAAGGCAAAATTCTCAATTCTACACCAGATTCGAAGTCATCCAAACAAATTGGACAAGTTAATTGCCCATCTTGTACTTTATTATTTGTTAACGCTGAAAGGATGGAACCCGTGGATATAGAACGGATATGTGATGAATTGTTAATTTGCGCAATCGGAGGTACTTGTGGTAAATCAGGTTTATTTTTTTCAGAATTGATGTCATTATTGGTTACAAAATTCTCATTTGTATTTTTAGAATAAAGATTTGATGAATTTTCATTTTCTTCAATTTCTTCTGCTTGTGGCGCAGATTTCATAACATCTGGACTTGTCGTTTCTAATTCAATATCAGCTTCTAATTCTTTTCCTTTTCCTCCTTCCAAATCTTTATTCTCATCGTTATAATCCTTCATTCCCATTGTAAATAAGAATACTGGGAAACTATCTAAGACGGATCTAGCTATTCCACGACGTGGACGTGCATTCGTATCTTGCCCTTGACTTGGTGGTGCCGCAGGGGCATTAAGCCGGTTTCTTATTATGTTTGTAATAACTACGATAAAAAATAATCCCAAAACAACTCCCGATACAGCATAAAGTACTATCATTGCCGTTTGATAAGTCGCAATTACCCTATTGTCTTCAGAACCGTTTACTGAAATAGGTGCGGAAGGATTTATATTATTCGAATTTCCATCAGGTTTTATCACTGCAGTAATTTCGTCTTTTTGTGGTCGGAATTGATTAATAACTTCAGAACAAGATTGCTCAGTCGTTGTAAATAATGGTTTCTTAATCCTATCTGATGTTAGGTTTTGACAAGGCTTTGATGTAACCGTATAGAATACAGAAGCAGAAGCATTATTTTCCTCAGCGATTAAAACATTTTGAAGATTGGTATTAGGATTGTCATCACATTTAATAAATGCTATCCATTCATTATCTTCATAGAGGTTTTGAACATTCTGATTTAAATCTGGCCATAATCGTAATGAACCCTAATATTCGATAATTAAAGACGCGATATTAGTATCCTTTCAATGAAGATCATCGTGTAGTTACTCGAATTCAATAAATTAAACAAATTAAACATACGTCTATCGCTATACCCGGTGCATTCGATATGTTCGTTAACTTACAAACGGTAAGATAGGCTATTATAATCATACTATAAGAATTTGCATTATTGTCTGCACTTTGAGCACTTGTTAGTGATACACCTAATAAAAGAAACGCACCAATACAGGTGCTTAGTCTTCTAAATGATCCCATGTCAACCCAAAACCTTATTTTAAACTCAATAAAAACCAAGGTAAAAAAAAATAATTCTTAAATAGTACACTTTAATGAACTTTAGAACAATGTATTTCAATTTCAATATAAAGAAACGGAGGAAAAAATATTTCAACTAAAAATTCATTATTGTTGTTATAATTATTTTTGATTTTTATTTCTTTTTTTTTAAAAATTAGTTTTATAGATTTCTATTTTTATAATATTGTAGAACTTTAACTTTTTTTCTGATGATGTCATTTTTATGATTATATATAATTGATAATATAGAGAACAGAAATTCTCTCTTGTACCAATTAATTCTGCGTAACCAAATTGATAACAATGTCATTCGATTATTAGAATGATGCGATTTCGTAATAAATTCTTTTAATGATTTAATAATCAATATAAACCAATAGAATTAACAATTTTAAAATAATTTGGTTAGAAATATTAAAATTGCTAAAATAATAATAGTTAAAAATAAAAGTAATTTACTGTATATAAAGTAAAAATAAAAAATAAAAAAATATGTGCATTTAGTTTTTAATCTAAACATATTAATTCTTAATTTCTTACTAAATTTTAAATAACTTTTTAAAGAAATACTATTAAGTTTTAATAATTAATAAATAACTTTTATACTATTTTATTATTTTAAATAGTTTTACTTAAAAATGTAATCGTAATTAATTTTAAAATTTTTAAATAATTGTAACTATTTATATTAAAATAAATTTTTATAAGAGTTATTTATAATTACTTTTTAATTATAATACCATCTTTAAAGTTTACCAATTTTAACTTTTGAATTTTACTAAGTTATTTCAATTTCATTATAAGTTTCATATATAACTTGACTTTTTTCAAAAATTAGTTTTATTATTTTGATTAATACTAACAAATATATTTAATTAAATGTTTAATTTATAAGTAATTTTTATTAAATTTGTAAATTTAGGAATTTTTTATTTAATCTTTTAATGTATTCATAAATAGTAATAAGTATTAGTTATATCCTAGCTAATTAGAAATAAGTAAAATTTTACTAAGATTAGATAAATGATCGGCTGATAGGCCGATCATGTTCTGATTCTAAGTAAAATTTTACTATTCCAATTAGCCAGGATATAATTGATTTATCTCCTGCCATTTATGTAATAGTCCTATAAAGTTTACGTAATTATCTTGTAATTATGCATTATTATAAAGTTTAAGCCTATTTGACGCAAATATATAAGGGCAAATTATAATTACTAAATTAAATTTCTTTTTTTCTCATGGCAGGTTTTATAAAAGCTTCCGAGTTATTAAATTCAAAAAACGATACTGCCATTTTAGATGAACTAAAAGATAAATTTACTCATATGCAAAATGCTCAACTTACTGAAATACATAAAGAAACTTTAAAATCATTCAATTCTAAAGAAATACATGACCGTCCTTGTGTAAAAACTTTACAAAAATATATTACTATATCGAAACCTAAAAATACTCAACAAAATACTTGTTTATGGTTTTCTAGATTTGAGAAATTTGTGAAGAGCACTCAACCGGATATAGATTTACTTACACTTTATGATAAAAAAGTTATTGCAGTGCTTTTATGTGAATTTATAGTAGTTATAAAAACAAGAGAAAAAAATGAATTTAAAGCAAATTCATTATACAATAGAATATGTGCTATTAATAAGTTTTATCAAGAATTATTCAAAACTAAAGAATCATTTAATATACATGAAGATTATGAGTTTAAGGCAGTATGCGATACCTTGTATACCAGAATAATTGAGTTAGAAGAAATTAATAATGGTAATTATAATGGAGCTGATCCTCTTACTGATGAAGAAATGATTCAAATCTTTGAGCATCCTAATATGTCAAATAATACACCAGATGGATTATTAAGAAGAGTTTTTTATGGATAGGATGTTGCACAGCACAAAGAGGTGGATCTTACCATAATATTATGGCTAATCATTTTAAAAAACGCGATGATGATGGATTTAATATTATAACAATTTATGATAAAACTCATCAAAGGGGTTATTATCATCGAACAAGCTCTAATCAGCATTCTAAACATATTATACCATCAGATGAAAATGGAACACATGGGATATACTATGATATTAAAAAATACTTAAACTTGCGATCAAAAAAAGCCAAAGAAAATCTTTTTCTTCACATAAATAAAGATCTAAAAGGTATTTAAACATTTCTAATTTTTATTTAATGTATTTAATAAACTTAAAAATATTAAAATTGTTATTTAGATATTGAAAATGGAAATTGGTATTCTACTTCTCATATGGGTCAAGACAAATTGTCTGAAATGCTAAAAGAGATTTGCAATATTACTGGAATTGATTGCACAAATAGAAAAATTATTAATCATTCATTACGAAAATATACTGCTCAAAAATTAAATGATGAAGGATTAGATTCACAAGTTATTATGAATGTAATATTGCATAGATCTTTAGCAGGATTAAATGTGTAAGTAATTATGATTTTATTTATTCATTAATTATATAATTGATTAT
>CAMKVN010001904.1:0-15895 GCA_946474995.1 Funneliformis geosporum
CTACTTTACTGTTTTAATCTACCTAAGTGAACCGACAATGACGCAAGTCTATTAGTCCAAAACAATCTCTTACCTAACGTAACAGTCCATTTTACCTTGGAATTTCGAGGTCGAAAGTATTGTCTGTGAACATAGTTTTCCAGTGTTCAAATTTGAGAAAGGTGAAAACATACGCAAACCGAGACCAAGGAATATTTGGTCAATAATACCAGGCTTTTTTTGTCATTATTCTTTATTGCGACAATTTTGCTCACTTCAAGTTTATTAAAATAAAAAAAATCAAAACAAAAAAGCAAGTATTAAGAGTGAAGAAAATAATTTTTGTTGCTTAACAAATACTCAAAGAAAAGAGTTTTATAATCTTTTTTTGCTACGATCATGAGAAAATAGTTTCAAAAGGGATACGTATTTGATACTCCCTATAAAAAGGGTCGTGATGTATTTCTATAAAAGGATATATTTTAAGAAAAATATTTGACTAATTAAATAATCATTAGTAATCATGAATTTGGGTAAACTCGCACGTGAATTATATCTGTAAAAGTGAATGTTAATTTTCTATAAATACTTCTATAAATATATACCACGTGTGTGAATGGTGAATGAGTGCCCATGTAACTGCCATTTATAATGTTGCAGAATTCCAAAGAACTTCATTCCACAAAAGGTATGGTTATGTCAAATTTACAAAAACGTACATTTTCAAATGTTTTAAATCTCCCAATCTTTCAGGTCGCGAACGCGCTTATCATTTCTAAAAATGTATAAATTATCAAAATAATATCTTTGTGAATTTTCTTTCTTTTGGAAATTTGGTTTTCATGAGTAAACCAGTGCCTGTTTATTGACATTTATTGAACAGCTGCTTTCGCTGATAATCTCATTTATTCAAAAAAAAACTAAAACTAAAAACTAAAATTCTCCATTAGAAAATGAACCAACCTTTATTTTTAACAATTAACAACAAAAAAACTTTGATATATGATATGTTTTTCATGTTTTCCTGAGCAATGAAACTAGTGTTACTTTAATCAATCAGAAAATATCATTCCGATTACGTCGTTTCATGAATCTTTGTCCAAGCGTTGGGAGATTCTTTAAACATCGTCTTATGAAAATGTCCAAGATAAGTTATTATAGTTAGGTAAATAATTTTACGAAAAATTATTTCATCTTACGACCGACAAGTTCACCTTCCAAATTTGTTAAAGTTTTAATTTATGTTGTGAAAGTAATGTAACCTTAAATGTCGACTGATTTTCATGCATATAAATATAAGCACCGCCTTTTCAAAAAAGAATTTATGAACATGGCAGAAATACTTTTACAAAGTTCCATGGTCATTGGGCCAGTATTAGGATATTTTGATCAAATAGCTAAATTTCGTAAAACTAAATCCAGTGCAGGATTTTCTTTAGATACTAGTGGAATATTATTAGTTAGTAGGTGAATAACAATAAGAGATGTTATATTCCTTTTTTTTTTTTATTTTTGGTTAATCTTATCAATTTATTGTTGATAGCATTATTCGAGTCTTCTTTTGGTAAGTTTTTACCTTTTTTTAAATGATCAGAAAACTCGATTGTTTGTCTTTTTAATAGCTTTAAATATATCGTAGGTTCGGAAAAAGATTCGATGATGTATTATTATATCAAAGTATAATAATGATAATAACACAATTAATAGTTTTATACGAGAGTGTAAAATATCGTTTGCCGTATTCTTCTTTATATAATCCAAAACAAAGACAATTTTGGAATTGGAGTCATTTAAGTCCATATTTAACTTTTCTTGGATCATTAGTCGGTGTTTTATCAATTTCTTATTTAGCGTTGGGTGATCAATATTGGTTTATTGAACTATTAGGTTTTGCGGTATGAATTGTTTTTTAATGCGAAAAAAAAAAAATAGGAAAAACAATTTTTTATTATTATTATTTTTTTGTAGGCACTTGGTATCGAAAGTACTGTTCCCATGCCACAAACATTACAAAATTTTCAAAAAAAATCTGTAGCAGGATTCAGGTAATTTTTTTTTTTTTTTTAAAAAAAAAAAAAGATAATAATCATTATTAATTAAAATCCAACAAATTATTTTCCTTAAGTCCGGTTATTTTATTAACATGGTTTTTTGGAGATGCATTTAAAGCATTTTATTATACGCATACGGGAGCTCCACTTCAATTTATTCTCTGTGGAGTTGTGCAACTAATGGTTGATTGTGTTATAGTTTTTCAATTTATTTCATTTCAATGATCGTATTAAATCTTTTCAGATATTTTGATCGAAATAAATATATTTGTTATATGAATATAAACTTTTGTAATTTTTGTTTTTTTAAAAAATATTGTCGATGCGCAGTTGTGATCATTCGGAAATACATATTATTTAGGTAAAAGACAACCGACTTGATCTTCAACAGCCTTTTAATATACATTACAAGGCTAAACCACCTTTGGCGCCGCGACCATAAATAATGTAGCACGAGTTAAAGAAGTTTGATTTCTTTAATCCATAATAGTCCCATATTGATCTAATCGTAACCCATATGATTTTTTTTTACATGCTGAATTTGTAAATTTTTTAACAAAGTTGGTTAAAATCGATTTATAAGATATATCGCTATTTTGTTTTTATAATTCGGTTGTTCAATGGTTAATATCTTACCAAAAGATATAATTTAAATATTGCGAAATTCTCGAGCAAAATTTCTTATATATAACATAAAAAAATACAATGTCATTAACTCTTTTAAAAAGTTTTTTGCTTATTTCAATGTTTATATTTTGTCATAATGTTCTCGGTAAGAACTTAATAAAATAGATATTATGTTTGAGTTAATTAAAATCTCTTTAATAAGAAGAATGCGATTCTTTTCCTTTTTTTTTTAAAAAAAAAAAGCACAACCATCCGAGCCACTTTGTGTGGGACATAGAGGATATCCGGATAAATTTCCGGAAAATACACTAAAGTCATTACAAAAAGCATTAATTTACGGAGCAAATGCGTTAGAATCCGATGTTCGATATACTAAAGACGGACAAGTTATAATGATGCATGATAATACATTAGATACGACCACAAATGGTACGGGATTAATCGACGATAAAAATTGGGTTGGATATATTGAATATTTAAATAGTGAGAATGAATCGATACCAAGATTTCAAGATGTTTTGGATTTATTAAAACAGGACGAAAATGTTGACGTCTTCTTAATTGTTGACATTAAGGTAACCGATGAGAAATTTTAATCATCAAAATATCGATACTCAGAAATGTTCAGACACACATCAAAAATTTTTACTTTTCTTCATAGGAAGATAACAGGATTGAAATCCTCGATGCGATCGCCGACATAATTCAATCCAATACTCCATATAATTTCTCATCACAATTATATCTCGGCATATGGACACCGGATTTTCTCGTGAAAGCTCGTAAAGTTCTTCCGGAAATTCCAATTGCCCATATAGGCAGCGATATTTCTGAAGCACGTAAAACATTCTTTGAAGTAGAAAGTTATAATATAGAATATCCACATATATTATCAGATGATACCGGATTCGCTAAACAAATTAAAATTTGGGGTAAAAAATTATTTGTTTGGACTTTAGAAGATCCAAAAGATATCAAAAAATGTTTTGAAATTGGCAATATAGATGCTATTTTAGTCAATGATCCTATGAAATGTATTAATGCCAAGAGGGATTTTGCTAGGAGAAAAAAATTTTGGAAATCCCCTTTTTAAATCACTTTTTATTGTACTCCAATCATTTACTTTTTGTAAAGTACGTGTAAAGTTTATTTTACCAAAGTAAATAATATTGATCCTTGTAAAAGGTTTTTCATTTATATCCAAAATTCCTTTGATGTCTAAATCTTTTGTAAAAATCAAGCGGATCATTAAATAATTTTTTAATAGAGTGAATGTGATGAATTATTACATCCCTCTGAAATTAAATAATCGCCCAATGAAATTCGTTAATCTGAGCCTTCAGCATATGGTTACATATGTGTGACATCATCTATAGTTATCGTTCAGTTATTAGGACTATGCGACGGATTATTTTAATGCCAGCAATGGTGGTTTCAAGGTTTTCTATTGGTTTGTCGCATTAGTCATATAGTCATAATGACTGAACGTTAACCAATTTATTGGAAGGGGCTATATCAGTCAAAGTCCGACATAATGACCCCTATCCAATAACTAATAACTAATAGTACTGTATATTCATCATAAAAAGCAATTTTAATCATTGCAAATTTCTTTGCCAAGTTAGTATTATTATATATTGTATTGTGTGTGAGAGTTTCTTTGAAACTTTGTTGTAAATGCATTCGGTCATTATGATTACAAAGGCGGCATTTCTTTTAATTTCCGATTCACATTCGAATACAATTGAAACCTTTGCTAAATAACAAAAAAATATTTTAATTTTTCGTTATAATACGGCAAATCAGTTCGGAATATAAAAGTCACCGGAACCAGGAATTGAATGACTGTTATTACTAATCAAATAATCAAATAAAATGCAACGTAAGCAATTAGAGTAAAACAACTTTCGTTCAATGTGGTTAATATGACAAAAGTATGATACAAAAAAATAAAAAAATTGATATAATACGCAATAGAAAATATTTGATATTACTCATCAAGTTTTCGTTAAAAAAAAAAAGAAAAAAAAAAAAGAATTTTTTTTTTGTTTGGGGTACAACTCATGTAAATTTTTTATTTTTTTGGTCCAATTTGAACGTTAAATTGTCACCAATTTTTAGATTTTCATTAAACTTATAAAACCCCCTCAATTAATCTACCCCAAATTTTTTTTCTTCAAGTAAGTTATTTTTACTTTCAACGAACGAAAAAACGTAAAGCAAGGACGGGTCGGTTATTATTAACGACTTGACGATAAGAACCTTTCAAAAAACGTTGAAAAAATCCAAAGGCCTTTCGAACAGCTCATGGTTATTTTCGCGGCTGTTTATCACAAAACCTTGACAAAAAAATCTTTCTTTATGTTCTGATTTTAGAATTACTTAACTTGTTTCGCGTTTCTTTGTTTTTGATCTTTCCATTTCTTATCTTTATGTGATCTATTGATTCGGTACTAACGTATTTTACTTTTTCCTATATCCCTCTTGTAGAATTTTTATACTTACGAAATGGAACCAAACAATAAAAATCAAGATATTCTGAATCTCAATGGTTTGGACAAAACTAATACTGCCAAACATACCAAACAGAAATACGATTCTTCTGCAAAAGATCAAGAAAGTCAACTTAAAGAATTCGAGAAAGCAGAAGAGGAACAGAACGTGTCTGATAATGAAATAGGTTAGTAAAAATATCCAAGATACTTTACTCAGCCAAATGTCATAATTAATATATGATTTTCAGATACTCAAAAAGAAGCCGAAATTCCATCTGAGGATGCTGAAAACGCTCTCGCTTCAGAAACCCAACACACGGCGAAACGAGGGTTACCAGCAGGCTGTCTCTTTGTAGCTAGGTAAGATTTGTTTTTATTATTTAAATTACTATTTTTCTTTCATAACTATAGATATAATGTTTTGAATAACCAAATTTACATTTAGTTTGCCTTCAACAAAATCCGACGAAGTTTTACAGAAGTCGGTATGGAACCACTTCTCAAATTGGGGAACGCTTCTTAATGTCAAAGTGCTAAAAGATTGGTTATTGCGGCCTTATTCATTTGTGCAATTCGAGGTACTTGCTTTTTTGAAAAATTTTAATATGTTTAAAATTGATCATAAACATTAATTTTAATATTTGGTTTTTAAAATTTAGAACATATGTGATGCGAAAAAGGCCTTAGTTGAAGCTCATAATACTGTTGTCGAGGGACGACGCATTCGTGTTGAGCAAGCACGAGTGAACCGTACCTTATTCATTGGACGATTAAATAGAACCATGAATGAAGAGGTATATCGATTATTTTTTCTTAGATCCTTTTTTTTTATCGTTTTAAACTTACTAATGAATAAAAATTTAATAAATTTTGCATAGGATATCCGTGAAATACTTGAACCATACGGAGATACAGAAGACGTCCATCTATTAAGAACTTATTCAACTGGAAAGAGCAAAGGCTGTGCCTTTGTTAAATTCTGCTATCGAGATGATGCTATTAGAGCATATATGGTATGTTTCTTAGTTGATTTTTGTTAAAAAAATGATAACTAATTATTAATTGACCTTCAATTTCAGAATCTACGCCAACATGGGAGTAACTATATAATCGAATGGGCAGCGAATTTGGAAAAGGCAGTTCCCGGGCCAGAAGACATTGACAAGCGATCGATATTTGTTGGCCAGCTTAACCAGGCCGAGGTAACTAAAGAATTGCTTGTTGAAAAATTCGGCCGTTATGGTGAAATTAAGGAGGTTCAATATGTAGCAAGAAAATTCTCACGATCATTAGGTATTTTTTTTTTGATACATTAAGCATTTATTTATTTTATTTCATAATAAATATTTAACAATTTTTATCATACTAGGTCCTCCACGAAACGCATTTGCGTTCATTAACTACAACGATGAGGATGCTTCTGAAAACGCAATCAAAGCTGAAGTATGTAATTCAATGAAATTATTTCTTTTTTTATTTAAAGGTAATCGTCATTTTTCATTGTAGAACAATAGCAGATATTTTGATCGGATTATTCGTGTACAATATCGCGAATCCCAAGAATTTCGCAACCAGCAAATTCAATTACTTCGTCAACAGCAAGAAGTAAGAAGAAGAGCTTTCCAAGACTCATATTACAACTCTGGGCGCCAAACTATAAGACTTCCACCATTATCACGTGGACAAAATTACTATGCGAGTACTCAAAAGATATGCAAAGGACGAAAAAATAGTATTATCCCAGAGATTCCAGTTATGACAACTCCCATATTCTATCCGCAAGTCGGCATGGGAGTTCACAAAGTCGTTCCTATCACGAGTGGAAAGCAAGAGCCCAAAGGCAAAGGTCCAGAAGTACCTGTATTGCAAAACAATACCGTTTCTAGTATGGTATGATCTCTTGTTCGAAAATTTGACACATCATTAACATGAATAATGATATAAATATTTTTAATAGTATTATCCTCCACCAGCACCGACAACTTCTTCTGTTGGGATGATTCCAGCATACGCAGGAAGTCTTCAAGGTAAGAATTATTTGTATAATTGAAACACTTATCGTGTAATATTAACTTATTTATTTATATTTATTCTACAATATATACAAACTCCGGAAGGTCTTCCCTACCCATATGCGACATTTATGGGTACAATTAATCACAAAAATGGAAGCTCATATTCACAAGATTACAGTTATGAGCCTAACATTTTACATTCTTATGCACCACCATATGTTCCTGGACAGCCTATTAGCGAATATGGGCTTGTTGAAGTTGCTTCACAATCCGCACAATATTGTGGAGTTCCTATCCCGATCCAAATTACAATGCCACATATGTACTTCTATCCGCAATCAATGGATCCAGGATATGCATTAACATATTCAGAGAGATTACAAACATTAGAAGAAGAATCGACGAGCGGCTATGAAGCCGATAATGAAATTAGCACTCACGTTACCGATGAAGAGAAGACTGCGCTAGGAGAAACGGCAGAAGAGGGTTCTAAGGTCTTTGATAACGCATTATATGACGATGTTGCTCAAGAATAGTTGGAGATCTAAACAACAAATTTGTTACGAAAAATAATGAAAATTCAATACGAATAATATAATATAAATAAGTAAGTATATTGCTCTAATTGCTAGAAAAATGTATATTATTAGTTAATTGAATGTGTATATTTTGTATCATATTTGGAATAAAAATATTTGATTTTTTTTTTTACATAAAATAAAATAATCGTAACAATAGATTTTTATATTTCACGTAATATATATTAAGTACGCTTTTGTATAAAAAATATAAATACGTCGTTAAGTTGAGAGTATTGCAACTTTATGTTAACTATTTAAATTAATTCATATTTTATATCAATCTGCAATATTATCAAGCAAGAAAAAAAGATTGGAATTTCAAGACAAAAATTTTTTTGCAGATTTCGTAGATTTCGTTAATAATTTTTACAAAATTTCTCGACACATCCGAGAACGACAAATTTTTATTAACTATTAAATTTTAATAAATTCTGTTCTAGAAAAAAGCAGTAGATAGTCATAATAATACTAGTAATAATCCCGCGAATTATTTTACTTTTACATGTTTATGGTTTTTCTATCGATATAGTAAAGTTAGATAAATCCATTATGGCTTTTAAATATTGTTGTTTTGAGGATATATATATGTTATAATTTTTCAATACCTTTGTTTAACACAATCTTCCAATTGTTAAAAAATACATCTAATATCAATCCGTTTTTTTTTTGGTCAAACAATTAGGTATTCCTGTCACCAATTTTTTTGACATCTAAATTGATTCATTAGGAAAAAATAATAATATTGGTTTTATTATAAATATAAATTTTTTTGTTTGCATTTTGGATAGGAACGGATTCAGTTTGTTGCCATTATTAGTTTTAATTTTCTTCCCCAGTTTCTTTCTAATATTTATATATCCGATATGTATATATATATATATCGCGGAAAACATTGATAATGCTAATAAATATAACTTTTTTGTCATAAGTTAAAATCACATTTTTTACAAAATAAATATTTATTGGCTCTTGTCATAATTTAATAAAATCATGGATTTATATACAGTTTAACAGTTTAACGTTAATAATAGTAAACTTTAAGATTTTTCTCAAGTGAGATCCATCATTTATATATCATTACAAGGAGTAATAAATCATTCTAAGAAACCATTAGCTTTCAACCAATCCTCAACATCCTTGGAATCACGCTTCAACCAGGCTGCATTGACACGAATGTTTTCTATGCTTTGTTGTAATGGTCTTTCGAATGCTTTACAATCTTTGTTAGAAAAGAACTTCTCAATATCCGCAATGTCATCTTCAGATGAGAATAATTGAGTAGTCAACTTAATAACGTGTCCAAAAAGAGTACGAGATTCGGAATATCTTTTATTAATCTAAACAAAAAGCAAAGTATCTCAATATAAATCAAATATAAGTTTTGTAGTCATAAAATTATATTCATACCACATCCCAATTGTCCTTAACAAAATTCCATAGAGGTCTTCGAGACTTGTAATTAAATTGCAAGCTATAATTAAATTCAATTAACAAATATTACCAACCGATATAAAAAAAAACATATATTACTATATGACTGTATGACTGTAAGAAAATTCGATTGAATTTACTTACCTAATTAATGGATGGATAATATCTTGACTTTTAACTTCTTCACAAATTGCAAATTTTAATGCACGTTGAATCAAGTCATCACGCTGAGCAAAACCGAGACCCGTTAATGCTTCTGTCTTTTGATCTGCTGACTTGGCCTCACGATAAACTTTCAATATAGCTTCAAATTCTTCGTCTCCACCACCATGAGATAAAACAATCTCAAATACAACGCCACGAATATTAGGATGTAAAGCAGATTCATCATTTTGTTTGGTGAAAAGATTGAATCTGCGAAAAGCTTCTTTAACAGTACTAAGAATAAATTTAAATATAAATAAATATCATGAAAAAAGAATTATAAATATAGTTGATTATATAATAAACATACTCTGGATCATTAGCTCTACCGCCCATCTTAATAGCAAGTGTTCTTAACATAATGGTCAAATGATCATCACTTTCAGAATATTCCCAACCTAATTTAGGACCTAATTTAGATACTAATTGACGGTTAAAAGCTAAGAGTCCTTGATAAATTGGTGTGGATTGTTCAAACCAAGCATGAAGCAGATTTCCTAAACGATTACTAATCTCTAACCATACACTTTTTAAACAAAGTTTTAGATAGTAAGTGAATGAATAATATCGATAGTAAATTACAAATGATTTTTAGCTCACATATATTTATCCTCATCTTCGAATTCTTTGATGAAATTCAATAAGCCACTAGTTTTACTGTAACCACTAGCTGCTAAAGCACCAGCATCAGCAACTGCTCCAATACGATCACTAACGTTAAGGAATCCTTGCTTAACTGCTTGTCCTAATTTGGCTAATCGTTCAGGAGTGTAATTGACACGAAAAACGCTAGTTTTGTGTGCATTAAGCTGATAAAAGTCGGTTGCTTTAAGTGGCAATTTCAACGTTGTCTCTTTTTGAGTAAGAACAAATGACTTAAAATCATTTTGAGTTTCAGGTCCAAGGTCGATACCAAGAGGCACCCACCAATTGGTAGTGTCCTCTTCAGGACTAATTACTCCAGTTGAAAGGAAACGACATTGTCGAATTTCCAAGGTATCAGGTGCCGGTTCTTTAACAGTTAATACCGGGTACTTTAAGATGATTAAAAATAGTTATGAGAAAATGTTGCCTCAGCGCAATATAACAATATATTTTAGTTTTACTTTTTTACTTACTCCCACCACTCTAGTCCATCCTGTCATAAATTTACCAACATCGTTGCCACTCTCCTCTGTTAGCGCTTTCCATAAATCATCAGTACTAGCATTACTGAATTCATGACGCTTTAAATACCTTCTAATACCGGATAAAAACACATTCTCCCCAATGAAAGTGCTTAACATGCGAATTACAGAAGCACCCTTGTAATAACTGATGGCATCGAAAATCTGAGAAATTTCACTAAATACATGACATTTAAGTAAAGCAAATTGATAATTATTATTAATGAAAAACAATACAAATCAATGAAACAACTTAAAAAATGTTTAATTACCTGGTATTATTTACAGGAACTTCAATAGGATGAGACGATCTTAAAGCATCAAGTTGAAGACCTTTCTGAAATCCTTCAGTGACAAATCTATTTATTAAATATGAATAAATTTTTATTATACGTTACAATATAAAGTTATAACATAAAAGGTATTTTATCAAACGTACTGAGTCCAAATATCCCATTCAGGAAAGATTTTATCAACTGCTAAATATCCAACCCATGTGGCGAAACCTTCGTTAAGCCAAAGATGATCCCACCTAATAAAATTTATGATTGATCTTAAAGAGTTTATCTAAAATCGTATCAAATGAAAAAAAAAATTATAAAGGTCACCATTCCATAGTTACGAGGTTACCGAACCACTACAATAATACCAAAATTTAAATATATTAAATCAGCATAAACTTAATTGCGAAAATGATTTGAATACCTGATGTGCCAATTCATGAGACACAGTATACGCAATACGATGTTTAAATTTGACATCAGATTCTTTAGGATCGAAAAGGATTCTGATAGTACGATATGTTATCAGACCCCAGTTCTCCATAGCACCTGATTACATTATTGATGATATTATTAATAATCAATCCCCAAAAATATCAACTATAAATGATTATATCCCACCAGCTTCAAAGTCCGGAATTGCAACCATGTCACATTTAGGTAAAGGATATGGAATTCCAAAAACTAAAACAATTTACAAATTAAATATTATAAATCCAACAATATTATTATTAAATGATAGATAATTTCTTCGAACCTTCTGCAAAATATTCTAATACTTGTGTTGCTACACTCAAAGCAAATTCACCATGTTGTTCATCGCCTTTAAGTGCATATACTCTCATCAATATAGGCTTGCCATCATTGTGTTTTCCAGTTGTATGGGCTTCAATATAACCCAAGTCGCCAACAATAAAAGCAACCAACTTTTAAGTAAAACAATTATGAGTATAAGATTCGCTTCTCAGAATATTGATAAAAAACAAAATAAAAATTATATCACACGTAAGTGCTCATTATCGGCGTTCTGTTAAATTTGACTTCTTTTTTACCATGAACAAGTTGAGTCTCGCTTGCCACATTCATATTACTTAAAGCGGTCAAATCAGAGGGTACATTTAAAGTAATATCAAAAGCAGCTTTAATTGCGGGTTCATCCCATGAGGGAAACGCTCGGCGAGCTTCAGTTGCTTCAAATTGAGTTGTTGCCATATATCTTCATTTTAATAAGTATATATTTATTTGACACTTTGAAGTTACAGTCAAATTTGCGTATAATGAATATAACTAAAAACATCACATACTTAGTATTTCCGTTTTTATCTTTATAAGAACTTCTATAAAATCCGACCATTTTATCATTCAAAATGCCAGTGAACTCAATGTGAAGAACAGCAGTAGTTCCAGAAGAAAGCTCTTGTGGAAAAGTTAAAGTAACAGTTTCTTCTTTAGCATTATAATCAATTTTTGCAGCTTCACAACTAATCGCCCAATAAAATCGTTAATATATAATCGTTTAATAATGAATTTGATAAAAAAAATTTTATACCTTTGACTGGTTTTTAGATTCAAATTTACAAGTTTGGCAGATTTTATTTCAATCTCATTAGAGTGAAGAGTTATAACTTTAGTATTTTCATTGACATTAATGCTAATACATAATTAAAATATATATATATATAATGAATAAGTATAAATTACGTATCAACAAATTTATTTCCATAAATAATACGAGATCACTCACTTGACAATTTCGGAACCGATAAAAGTGAAATTGACCAAGTCTGGAGTCAAAGTCAAGGTGTAATGAGTCGGTCGAACATTAGTAGGTAACACTTGTCGTTTACCTTGTTCTGACATGTTATAGGTAAAGAAACTAATATGATTATCTGAATTTCGTTATCAGATTTACAAAATTTTTTATCGTAGATGGTCGTATGACCAAATTAAATGTTTGTATGACGACAAAATTTGTAGCCTGCCCAAATTTGGATTCCAATTTTATAATAAATTTTATAATGAAAATATATATTTGTATTATATTTAATATTCAATCAAAATTTTATCGAGTAATAAAATATTGAAATTTTTGTATTATTTTTTTTTTTAATATAAATGTCATCAATTTTATTAATTCTTCAAATTGAACTTTAAATTTCTGTAAAGATTGTATACTTTTATCAATACTATCCTGTAAAATGAAAGCAATATAAGAATTTAAATCCATTTTATTATAATATAATTCATGACATAGGGGCCTTTACAATAAAAAGGGGGAAAAATCAATTTTACTTTTATATTTCAAATATGATTTTCAGATCGAAAATATGGGTAGTATGTAGTGATACCTGACTAAACTCTTTTTTGAAAAATTGTAATTTCGTCAAAGTTTCGTCTCTTTAATATTTTTATATGAATAAATATAAAATTATTATATTTTTTAATGTATTTTAATTCAAGGAATTTAGATCAAGTTAAATATAATTTTGGCAATTAAGTAAAATAATTTCGTCATTAATAAAAAACTAGTTTTGTCATTTCAGTTTCGTCAATTTCGTCATATTAAGAAAGGTAATTTTGTCAGGTATCACTAGTAGATGCTATTAAAATTGGGGTATAAAACATAGTAAATCATATGATCCATACATCAAATTTAATAGCATACCACTATATGTTCAAACTTAGCATTAACTCATTTTTTATTTTTTTCCTCTTTATATTGCAAAGGCCCCATATGTTAGACTATATGTTATAACTTTTATCAATATAAAAAAAATGACAATTAGATGCATCTTAATAAAGAAACAAATTTAATTTATATATAATACTAAAACTTATAAGAAGAGAACATAATTATTTTATTACAGTTAATTAAATAATGTTATAATTAGCTTTTTTACCTTTCTTTTTAAAAGACAAATTTATAATAATTTGCAATAAAAACATTAATAGTATTTCTGATAAAATAAGTATATATAGATCTTTATAAATATTTATAAGTGTTAAATTAATAATTGGATGTTAAATGTTTTGTTGATAACTAGTCTCAAATTAAATAATAACAAAAGTGTTTATGCATTTAATGAAGTTTGTTTATATCATAGATAAAAATTAACAATTGAATTAATTATATTTAATAATTAATTTTAAATATTTTGTTAAATAATTTACAAAAATTAAAAAAAAATTTAAAAGTCATAAATTTAAAGAAGCAAACAAATTATTCTTATTTTAAATAAAAAAAAATATTATTAATCACATGAAATTGTTTTCACATGATTTTTATTAATTTTCATTAGTAATAATCTCATTATGCTGTCTTATGAATTAATATCAAAAGCTTTATAATAATATATAATATTTAATTGATTAAAAGGTAATATTGATGCAAAAGTCATTAAAGATATGACATAAATATTTATTTATAGCTAGAAATTTTTGAATTTTGTTTTTTTTATTTATAAAAAAGAATACTGTAAAATAACTATTAAAGATAAGAACTGTAATTAATATGTTGCAACTTTTAATGTTGCAACTTACGTTGCAATTAGTTTTAACCTATATATGTTGTAACTAATTTTAGCTTATGTTGCAATATTTTGTAAATTTGAAATCAATTGCTATACCATCTTTAATAACTATGCATGATTCTTTATTGGTAGATTTGGATTTGCTAAATTTTGTTCCTAAGTATACATAAGTTTACAGATTTCAGATGCCATAAGAGTCTATAATATATGATATATGATACAGGCTTATTATATTTTGAGTTTTTTGAAGTTTTATTAAAGAAATATTTTAAACTGATTTGAGATATTAAGTTTAATCTTTTATATTTGTCTAAAATATTTTTATTGATCTTGATAGAATTAATATCAAACAAATAGATATCTAATTAGTTCCATACAGGATCTCATATATGTTTGACCTAAAGCAAATATATTTTTATTGATATTCAAGATCATGTGTGGTAATGAAATGCCTTAGGTTTTATGTACTGTTAGAGCAAATATATTCTATAATAGCCCAATCACCCAAATCATATGATTGAATTTTGAATACTTTGATTTTTCTAAATGATTAATGAAGAAAAGAAGGGATTATTATAATGGTACTATAAATTAGAATGAAATACCATATTTGATCCAGCATATTCACAACTTTTAGATATGAATCAAAAGTTTCGTAGTGAGCTTCAAAATAAAATTTCTATTAATAAGAATAATAAGAAAAAAATTCACTTCCTCATGAAGTAGTTATCTCAAAATTTGCAGTCACTTTCTGAAAATTCATTTAATGATGTTGCTATTTGTTGGAAATGTTATATTATTATTATCAGCATTTACAGTTTTTGTTATAACAATTATGGTTTTGTTACAAATTCCGTAATTGATTAGTTTGTTATTCAAGTATATTACTCTCGTATCTTCTTGGATAGTGACAGATTCAAGTAGATTTGTGTAATATTTAAATAAGCTTTGAATGACTTTAGAGGTTAAGTTTAAGGTATCATCAAACGGCAAGTTTTGACAGATGAATTTATTTATTTGTTTTATTTCTTAAATTATGTTTTCATTATTATTTCTGAATGCCTTTAAATTAATTTTAACAAATTCTTCATTATCTGCTTTATTATAGGCAATTCCTGTGAAAACCTTTCGTTACTTATACTCTTAATGAAAATAATAGATGATAAAATCACTGACATATTTTTTTTAATTGAATTTTCAATTACTCAATCAATATTTAATAGGTATTTTTATTTCAAATCTCCTTTATTAAATAATCACATTTTACTAATAATCAATAATTAAAAATTATTCACAAAAACGTAATACACTTCCAATTTATTATTACAGTCAACTCTTTTTACAACGAATTTTGATATAACGAATTTTACAATACAACGGATTTTCAGTGTTAGAAAGATTTTTAAATATAAAAAAACCCTTACTATACCGAATTTAGTAATTAAAAATTCATATTACGTTTAACGAATTAAAGTCAGAAAAATTTATATATAAAATGACTCTTTTTATAACGAATTTTCTCTATAACGAATTTT
>CAMKVN010001905.1:0-15889 GCA_946474995.1 Funneliformis geosporum
CATAGTTTAGACGAACTTAAACTCCCTGTTAGCAAATAATCTTAGTTAACTTAACGACGAACCGTTTAAGCTAACAGTGTAATCGACACTGTCTTGAGATCCAATTATGAACGTAATTAAATTTAGAAAAAAGAAAAATGAGAAAAATGAATTTTACAAAATAAATACATAAATACTGTATACATGCCCTAGCAATCATTCCTTATCAAACGGTACATTTTTATCCCGGTCAAAGTCAGAATAATCATCATAGTAATATATAGTTGGAAGGTTGTTATATATAAGATCAGATCCATCTTCCAATAATTCATTATCTAAAAAGGGGCGGCTACTTCATAAAAATACATAAAAAAAAAAAAAAAAAAAAAAAACCTAGAAATTCATTTTGAATACTACATAGTAATTAAAGGTTCGATTATTAAAAGAAATTGGATAAAAAAAATTACCCCAATAATTATCCAAAGAATTTCAGTTACCTCCGACTTTTTTGAAGAAATTCAACAAATTTGTCTTCCATTCTTCTTGAACTTTATTTGCGTGATTTAACAAAATTGTTGCAAGATTAGCCGCATTAGAATTTCCTTTACCCTTTACACTTACTTCATTTTGACATAGGTAATAAGTCAGAAATTTTTAAATAACCGGGAACGTTCATGGTGTATAGAGAAGTGAAAGTAAATGAACTTTGGCGTAATTTCGGAAAACTCTTTTTTATCCGCCAATCGGAATTCAATATTTGATCAAAAGTTGTGGATCATCTTTTTTCGTGAAAATTCACCTGCAAGGTTTGAACCTAATAAGGAAATATAGCCGAAGAGTCATAAGAATAAATTCATTTCAAATTTATTCCATTCACACGAATATCATTCTAATTTGCGGTGAAATCAACCCAATGCTCAAGAGTCAGCTACAAGTGAGTTGCAAGCACAGCCAAGATAACAAATCAAATTATAAAATTATTGGAAACCTAGTGATTTCCCCGCATAACGAAAGCACTAAATGAAATCGCATATAGATCAATTATGTTTTTATTAATGACAGCAGAATCCAAGTTATCAACATATGAGAAATTAATGTAGAAAATAATTTAAAAAGTCAAGTTCACTCATTGTTTTTCACAAGGACAAGAATCAGCAACACGAACACAAATAAAACGATTCTTTAGTTGAACAAATCTAAAATAAAGAAGTGAAATATTGCAATTTTTACAGAAAAGAATGAAAAGAATCAAGAGAATCAAGATAAAGGAAAATTTAGCAATAAGTCGACGTATCAAGTTCAGTGCAATAACACGATATTAAAAAATTTTTTTTATCACTAATAATTATATATCAGATACCACGAGACATATTATATTCTATTTGAATAACTATGATAGAAACTGGATGTGGTGGCGTTAATAGGATTCAATCTATCAAAAGTGAGAATTATATTCGAGAAATTACTAATAACCATCATCAACAAGGAAGATAGAGTGAACGAAAACAAAAACGTTTCAAGACATTTCACGGATCCCGATACTTCTAAGACAAGAGATATAATACGATAGATTCTCACATCCAACAACGTTTTCAGTCATTTTACACCAAATAAAGATGCTCGCTGAAACTCCCTCAAAATAATTCGTCATACCCCTACTATATTTTTAATATAGTTTCGGTTAAATTCGGGTCTCGGGGTTTCGTCGTACCCCTCACTATGTTTTAATATCATTACGGCTGTTTATTAATTGCTTTTTTTGGGTTTCGTCCCTCATCTTTAATACCAAAGTAAATGACACAATTATGAAAGCTTTTAAACAGCCAGAATATTATTGTATTTATTGAAATTATGGTAACATTCTTGTCGGAGTGCACATGTGAAAGGTAAAATAATTTACAATACGAAGCATTTTGAAAGGCTTGGTTTGAGTATTTACGATAATGATAAACTGAACTTCCGAGTAATAATTATTTAGGTTTATGTAAATAATTCGTTTAAATAAAGATTTATTAACCAAATAGACATAGTCCATTATAATGCAACGTTTTATAACCAAATGTCCTTATCTAAACTATGAAATAATTTCTCTATAAAATTTTTAATAAATTTATATTAAAGCAGTAAATAAAATTCTTCAATTTTCGAATAAAAAGCTTGACAAACTTTATTGGTGCTCAATATTCAGCATACTTATTAACCATAAAACCTTAAACTTTTCACAATGCACGAAGTGTTTCTAAGTGATGCTGAAATTATTAAATTGATACTAGCAGAATCATTTGTACAGTATCTTCAACTTCAAAGTTTATGCTTATTCGGAAAGTTTAACTATAAAACATACAATCAACCACAGCTCTTTAATAAAAGCTCTTTCATTCCTAAAGGTAATAAATTTTGATCTCTAACTTTGGAACGAGAAAATCTAATACTATTATTTCTATTAGTATACTCAGGAAATTATTGCTTATCAAAACAAATCACTAAATACTTCGTCTTGAACGTACAGCTATGACAAATTAATAAAAATGATTTTGTTAAGATCGATTGCTCCAAAGTAATTACTAAATCCGAATTATGAATAAACCGATTAAATGCAAGATGCTTCCAGAAAAGTCATGCAATCCTCTAAATAAACTTAAAATAATAAATTAGAAAGTTCGGATAAATTCGATGAGGCTTATATTTTTTTTAAGACTTCTATGATTACTTCATAAATATGTTTTCTACAGAATTTTCGTTTATATTCGCTAGAAAAAATTGAAATGATTTGTCTGCAATGTCAAATGACAACGTAGTAGAAATTTAATATTTAATGGTTTTGCCAACAAGAGGTTTTATACAAGTATAACAAAAATCCCACTACTTTGATTGTCGTATTCCAATTCTCTTTAAGAGATTTTGCGAGCAGTTTTTGAAGCTGGTTTTATCTCGGAATAGAATATCCACAAAAGCATAAATACATATCAGTGAGGAAATGAAGAAATCTAGACTCCCCAGTTCTGCCATTTGGTGGCTTGGAAGAGAACTGCGTAAGACGAGTAATAATTGTTATCCTGAGATTCACTCATTTACGATTGATAATTATTGAGTACCTTGTACTTTAAGATTAAAAAAGCAAAATACGGGATTAAAAGCATTTTGAAAATATTAACGTTTTAGTAAAGTCAAGTTAACCTCATAATCTTTTCAAACACACTTTTCGTTTAAAACTTACATTATGTATCTGGTTGCTATTCGACATTTTCAAAACAACATTTCGATTATTAATATTAGTTAAAGGGCTAGAGATTGGAATTGATTCAAAAAAAATATAATCAATGTTCGGATTTCAATTTTGTAACGTTTGATCAGGGACGATGATTTTATGCTGCAATAAATTGCCATTTTAAAGTACATAAATTTTATAAATTTTGCAATTTTATGCATCAATGCTGCGTTAAAAGTTCCAATTATGCTTAAAGCATATTAAAATTTTTTTAATGAATCAAGGGGTATATAGCAATCACGTATGGGATATTTTCTATGTATTGTTTTATAACAAATAATTATTTCCATACATGACATGTAGTATTTTATATTTAACCAACATTTTACGAAAAATTAAATTCGTCAAGACCTATAAACTATTCAATTATCTAACTTTTATAACATAACGTTGATTAATCAAATTTAAATGAATCTTACGGAGTTTATAAGAATTTCTCTTCGTCTAGGGATTTTTTTTTGTTTGGTTTCGAATAAAAATAGCAATTTGATAGGACGAAAATTTATTTATATAAATAAATATAAGACAAAATTATTTATTTTCAATTAATTTTTGATTTTCTTCGCTAAAATTCTATAATAAACGAAATTTCTATAAAATGTTAATATTTGGTAATATTATAAATTCTAATACATTTTAAACGTACGTATTAAAATCACTTTATGGCCCATCCCATATGACAACTGGATTTTAATAATTTTAATAGCAAAAAAAAAACGATAAATTCATACTGAATCAAGTAGGTCGGTCATGGTCGGTTCACGGTCGGTCAACGGTCGGTCAAAGGCCTTTGACCGACCGACCGGTTGACCGACCGGTTTTGCTGACCGCATTTAACAATAATATAATTTAAAGTTCTTGATTGATAATTTTAATTTATGCTTTAAATAATACTAACATGGCATTTGCTAAAACTTACTATTTTACTTACTTATTCCTTTTAGGCAAACTTGATATGCATATTAAGTTTACTTTCATATTTTTAGTGATGCAGCTTATCGCGATCTTTTTTTTAAGAATAAATTAAAAAATTTTTTATTTATAAAAATAACATCACTAAAGTTATTGTTAATTAAAGCAAAAAATTCTTGGATTACTAATTAAAAAATGCTGTTCAACCGGTCGGTCAAAATCGGTCAAAATCGGTCGGTCACGGTTATGACCGGTCATTACCGGTCATAACTGTAACCATTAGCATCCCTGGCAAATTTTAACGATCACTATCAAAAAAGAGAATATTATACATGTAACCGGATTTAATATGAATTTATTGTATCCAGTTTCTTTGGATTCAATCCGGGTTTATTATATCCGAATTTAGTGTTTCGAACTTTCGTAATGCTTTGCATGCAAATATTTATATTTTTTGCTTAACGAAAAAAATTCTTATGTTAGAACGATAAAAAGATAAACCATTTGATTGCGCCTTGCTTTCAACAGATATTTATAGTTTTGATAGATTTCGTCGGATTTCAACAATTAATTTATGTTTCTCGATTTAACTAAATTTGAAATTTAACTGTTTAAACTTAGAGACTATTTGGACTTAGATAAAGATTCAAACATAATTCTAAATTTTAAAGAAAAATTAAAGAACTTTTCCAGATCCCAAAAATGTATCTGAAGAGAATTCTATTTTTAGAATTTTTAGAGGAAATTAAAATTTCATTTTATTTTCAAAGGTTTTATGAGTTTTGCCACTCATCGAAACTTTCAGTTTTCATTTTTAAAAAAAAATATGTCAAAACATCAAAATTTGCCACCTTTTAATACCTCAGGGTAACCTTATTCTGATGAGAAACTTAAATACTGAAGAGTCATTAAATCACCTTTCAAAGGACATTTATTACTACTGAATAATATTTTAAATTTATAAACACTATAAACACATTGAGGATTGAAATTTATGTAATATAAAGTTGAAATTCAGATTTTCGAATTTCAAGATTCCAACATAAAATATGTATCTTTGAAATAAAATATAATAATTTAAGTATTGATTATTTTCAATATCAGACTTTATTAATATAAAATATATGCAATATTAAAATAATTTAGAAATTTAATAAATGTTTTTTTAAAAAAAAGAAAACATTTTAAAAACCATTTTATAAATTTCATCTATTTTTAGAAATTAAATTTATATACTATATATAATTTAAATTTAATTAATTTTGCCAGTAATATTTAAAGCTTCTAAAAATTAAAAAATATATAAATCTTAAATATATTATATTTAAATTTATGAATTAAAATAATTACCAATACGTTGACTAATTTTAGTTTCAGTTTCAGTTTCTACTATTTTTTGATCTAAAATTTCATTTAATTTATCAGTAAAATTAAGTAATTTGCTTGTAAAGTACGCTTGTGAATGACTTTTAATAATTGTATTAGATGATATATTATTATAATTTGTATCTGCATTATAAAATTCTATAATATCATTTGTTAGTTTTTTATCAAATGCTTCATTATGCATATTTGTATACCAACTTATAATAATCTTCTTAATATTTAATGCAGTTGGTCTTTTAGATAGATTTAAATTCCAACAACTTTTCATTAAATTTATATAATATTGTGGAGTATCTTTAATGATTTCAGAACGTCTGCCTTTATAAATACTTAAACTAAGTTGTAAATCATAAGCTTCATTATTAAATGGAATAATTCCAGATGTAAATTCCCACATAATCATAGAAAAACTATATATATCACTAGCTAAAGTATAAGGTTGTTCTTTTAAAATTTCTGGTGCTACAAATAGTAAAACACCATAAATACTATTATTTTCAGATGATTGTAAATACTTTATAAGTTTGCATAATCCTAAATCACTAATAGAATAATATATGTATTCAAGATTTAAAATATTACCATGATGAAAATCACAATGATCAAGATTTTTTTGATGTATTTCATTAAGTCCACTAATAATATAATATAATTTAAATAATTTAATTACCCACTTATCTTTAATAATATTAGATAAATTCTTTCTTAAACTTACTTTTATTTGCATATTCCATTATTATTTTATAATCTAAAGTATTTGGATTTTATGTAAATCCATATAATTGAATAAAATTTATACATAAAGAAAATTTTAATTGACTATAACATTTATAATGATACTTTCACTAAAAAATAAATATTAAAAATTTAATTTAAATATAAATATAATTAAAATCAAAAATAATTATAAATTTTTTACTTCATTTAGATCTTCTTTATTTAAATTTGATGATTTATCAAAACTTTTAAGTGCTATAATTGTTTCATTATTTCTAATCCAATCTTTTTTATTATATGAATAAAATTTAATAAATCCATCTAACCAAATAGCTTTATATATAGTGCTAAATCCTCCTTTATCAAGATATTCAATATTTTTAAAATTATTATAAGGAATCCATTCTAATATTTGATAGCATTCAATTGAGTTTTTTGAATTAATTTATCAATAAATTTATTTTTACTAGTCCAATTAGAAAAATGCTGTTGAAATAATTTTGAATTACATTCATTACACCATTTATATGCAGTATATTCTTTTTTATAATTTAAACATATTTCTTTTTTTTCTAAATTATAATTTATATTAATTTAATTATATTATTATAATTATATATAGTAAGAATATAATACTTACTTAAAAAAAGTATTTTAAAATAATATTTATTTATTTAATTAGTTAAATTTAAATTATAGTAAAAATTATAATTAAATATTAATAACCAATAAAAATAACTTACCTCCTTTAGTAATATTTTTTTTTAAATAAAAAATTTAGTAAATTTAAATTACAGTAAAAGTATAATTATATAATAAAAATAAGTTTACCATCTATTATATTATTATTTATTAATTGTTTTTTTTAAATAAAAAATTTAGTTGTGTTTAAACTATAATAAAATGTAAAATTAAATACTAATAATTAACTTACCTCCTTTAATAATATTTTTGTTTTTTTAAAATAAAAAATTTAGTAAATTTAAATAATAGTAAACGTATAATTATATATTGATAATTAATAAAAATAACTTACCATCTATTGTTTTATTAATTATTAATTTTTTTTTTAATTAAAAAATTTAGTTGAGTTTAAATTATAGTAAAGAGTAAAATTAAATACTAATAATTAATAAAAATAATTTACAATCTATTGTATTAATAATTATTAATTGTTTTTTTAAATAAAAAATTTAATTAAGTTTAAATTACAGTAAAAAGTAGAATTAAATACCGATAATCAATAAAAATAACTTACTGTCTATTACATTATTAATTATTAATTATTTTTTTAAATAAAAAATTTAGTTAATTTTAAATTACATTAAAAGTAAAATTTAAAATTGATAATCAATAAAAATAACTTACAATCTAAATATTAAAATATTTTTTAAATAAAAAATTAAGTTGAGTTAAATTATAATAAAAAGTAAAATAAAATACAATAATCAATAAAAATAACTTACAATCTAAATATTAATTATTTTTTTTAAATAATAATTTAATTGAATTTAAATTATAATAAAAGTAGAATTAAGTAATGATAATCAATAAAATTAACTTACAAGCTAAATATTAATAATTTTTTTAAATAAAAAATTTAATTAAGTTTAAATTATAGTAAAAAGTAGGATTAAATACTAATAATCAATAAAATCAATTTACAATCTAAATATTAAATAAAAAATTTAATTAAGTCTAAATTACAGTAAAAAGTAGAATTAAATACTGCTAATCAATAAAAATTACTTACTTCCTTTAATAGTATTTTGTTTTTTTAAATAAAAAATTTAGTTGGGTTTAAATTACAGTAAAAAGTAGAATTAAATACTAATAATCAATAAAATAACTCACTCTCTAATAATTTTAAATAAAAAATTTAGTTGAGTTTAAATTATAGTAAAAAGTAAAATTAAATACTGTTAATCAATAAAAATAACTAACTATCTAAATATTAATTATTTTTTTAAATAAAAAATTTAATTAAGTTTAAATTATAATAAAAGAAAAATTAAATACTAATAATCAATGAAAATAACTTATTGGCTAATAATAATATTTTTTTAAATGAAAATATAGTTTAGTTTAAATTACAGTAAAAAGTAAAATTAAATACTAATAATCAATAAAAATAACTTACTGTCTATTATATTATTAATTATTAATTGTTTTTTTAAATAAAAAATTTAGTTGAGTTCAAATAATAGTAAAAGTAGAATTAAATGCTAATAATCAATAAAAATAATTTACTAACTAATAATAATATATTTTTAAATAAAAAATTTGGTTGAGTAAATTATAAAAAGTAAAATTAAATATTATCAATCAATAAAAATAACTTACTGTCTATTATATTATTAATTATTAATTGTTTTTTAAATAAAAAATTTAATTGAATTTAAATAATTGTAAAAATAAAATTAAATACTAATAATCAATAAAATAACTTACTGACTAATAATTAAATAAAAATTTAGTTGAGTTTAAATTACAGTAAAAAGTAAAATTAAATACTGATAATCAATAAAAATAACTTACTATCTATTATATTATTAATGTTTAAATAAAAAATTTAAATAATAGTAAAAAGTATAATTAAATACTAATAATCAATAAAAATAATTTACTGTCTATTATAAAAATTTAGTTGATTTTTAAATTATAGCGATAGTAAAAAGTAGAATTAAATACTAATAATCAATAAAAATAACTTACAAACTAATAATAATATATTATTAAATAAAAATTTTAGTTAAGTTTAAATTACAGTAAAAAGTATGATAATCAATTACTTTCTATTGTATTATTAATTATTAATTATTTTTTTTAAGTAAATAAATTAGTTGAGTTTAAATTACAGTAAAAAGTAAAATTAAATACTGATAATCAATTAAAATAACTTACCATCTAAAATATTAATTATTTTTTAAATGTTTAGTTGAATTTAAATTACAGTAAAAGATATACTGATAATCAATAAAAATAACTTACGATCTATTATATTATTAATCATTAATTATTTTTTTAAATAAAAAGTATAATTAAAATTTTGATAATTAATAAGAATAACTTATTTTGTATTATAAATTTAAAAATTTATTTGTTACATTTAAAATGTATGAATAATTAATTTATGTAACTTACTTTCTGTAATATTATCAATACATTAATATAATTATAAAAATTGGTTGATTATAATTACTGTAAAATTTAATTAATAAACATGGCTTACGTCCTATAAAAAGTTAAATAAAAATTTAAATGAATTAAAATTGTATAATTAGTATAGATTCTAATAAAATAACTTACTGACTATAATTTGTTAACGATCAATTCTTTTTAATTAAATTAATTGGGTAATTTTAAATTACAATATAAAGAATTAAAATTAACTTACTCCCTATATTATTATAGATATTTTTTAAATTTAATTATAAATTTTAAAGTAATAGTCATAAATAAATAACTTACAAGCTAGTATTATACGTTCATTAAAATTTTTTTAATGACAATTAAAAATTAACTAAATATTATATAAATTATCAAATAAATGAACGTATATTACCATTTAATTCTTCTAAAGTAGGAACATCAGGAGCATCTGAAACTGGCTCTATCATCATATATTGATGTTTAAAAATTTTTTTTTGAAATTAATTATTAAATATTATAGCTCAATATAGAAAGTATATAAACGTTCTTTACCTTCTATTTCTCCTAACGTTTCAAATTTTCAGGAACAAAATTAAGTATGGTTAACGAATAAAAAGATTTATATAAATGTGGTTACTAAATATTACCTTCTATTTCTACTAACGAAAAAGCTTTCTCAGTATTCGAAATTGGCTCAAATTTATTTTATTATTTTTTTTTTTTTTAAAAATAAAAATTCTTTAGATTCTTTAGAACATATCAGGTCTAAATATGTTTACTAAATATCATGCTTACGAATCTCGGGTACTTCTTTTATATTCCTTTTATTTGTTTTAGTAAATATATTTTTAATCCTTTTTATTACACTTTTACCTTTATCGTTACTTTCAGACATTTTACAAATTGAAAAAGCAAGCAACAAAAAAAAAATCGTTATTATGTAGATCTTTTTTTTGGTGGCGATCAAATCGGTTGGTATTTATGTTATTTCGTTCATAATTTTTCGTTTATATTACTTTTTTTATTATCAACTTAAATAGTTCGAGAAGTTTCTTTTTTTGATAAAGATTGAATCAAAGCTAGATAATATCTTAAAATATTCTAATCGCGCTCATTGTCCTAATAAAATATATTGAAATTATTAACTTTTTGACTAGTAGTTCAAAAAAAAAAATTTATTATTATTTTACGAAATTGCATCGCACAAAATTTTTTCTTTTTAGAAGGCTACTTACGCAAATGGTTATATAAAAGATTTATAAAGAAAAAATGTAGGAATAGTTAAATTAATTCACGAATTTATTAACAAAATGTTTAACTTTTAAATTTGATCAGAATTAGAAACCTATAAAGATTATTCTAATCATCAAAGCGACAATGCAACATATCTATCTGCCTTGCAAAAAAAAATTTTACCGCTAACTGTGGTGTACAAAAAAAAAAAGACGATTTTTTCGAAAATAGTTGGTCGTAAGCAATAAAACCCAAAGGCCAAAAGTGGTGAGAGAAATAAATCTTTATATCCAATCTAACAAGATTACCATTTTTTAACTATTTTTATTGCAGAGAATACGTTGTCACCTAAAGAATAAAATAAAGTACTTTTCTTCAATCGCCCCAATTTTATTTCGGAGATAAGCAATCAATACTAAAGAATTATTGTCATAAAAAAATGCGTAAGTATATGCATGTGGATGTAAGTGACTAATGATTGCTATTTTTTGATTATGCTTCTTTTATTATTGCTATTGATTATTACGGAATATCTATGAGGGAATTTTAATCATCCTCATCAATCAATCAAATTGTCAAGTTTGTGGAAACTGAATTGAGCGGAGAAATCCTCGTACTATAATTTCTCATACTTAACGGATTTGTGTTAAAACATGCAAGTAGAAGATAATTATTAACTCACAATAAATAATGTAAATTCAATTCAAAAACAAAAGATTATTTTTTGCTAGTAGCAATCGAAAGGATGTTAGTCTAAAAGAAAACGTATATTTTCATGGAGAAAATAAAAAATGCTTGATTTCGGTGTCCTATCTATAAGAAAAAAAAATAACAAAAAATTCGCACCGATGATGCGATTTAACTTGTTATATCAACAGTTGTTCAAATTCTAGTTATGGTAAGAAGAAACAAGTTTTTGTGGGATATAAAAAAATGAACTCTTTTTTATAATAGAAAATTCAAACTATTGAAACAAAAAAAAGCTAAAACTAGGAACGAAAAAAACCAAGGCGTGGGTTGAATATTCTATTAAAAATTCTAAAATTTCATCTGCTATGGAAAGGAAGAATTGAATAAAAGGTGAGTAGTCTTACTGAGCTATTTGTTGAGTCGTTGTGTATCTGAAGCTGCACTGCCACTAGGTATAAAAATAATCTGGGTATTGAAAGCTCTTCGTGGCCATAGTTTGAGTGAGGGTTCCTTTCATCAGTGGAATGAATAAACCTTGAAGGGAGTTTCTGAGATGAAGGTCTGCTGATTTGTAGGAGAATTGGTTATGTTCCTTCGTAAAAATCATGGAAACTTATAAATTCTTGGTGCATTTGTTTTAATCATGGAAGTGCTTTTGTTCTTACTGTGAACGTTCTTCCCTGTTTCCGATGTCTTCCACACCTGTGGAAGTTTAAATTAAATGGTAAATAGGATGCACGAATCAAAGAATTGAAAGCTCATCGTGGCCACAGTAACAAACAACTGCGAACGTTCTTCTTGACTCTTTACGATTATGACGCAAGTACTCACATTTCACAGTTTTATTTATTTTTTAGTTGTTCTTGGTTGAAATCAAATGCAAAAAACATTATCGGAAATCAGTTTGTATTTTTTTTTTTTTAAAGTGAATAAATTAATTATTCAAACGAAGGAAATTTCTATAAAAATTTTTGATGTTTTTATTAGGTCATGGAAACAACCGCACCAACGGCAAAGCCTTCTCTTTATCTACACTCATGATGAAATTTTTGAAATATTTGCTTCGTAGTATATAATCCTCCGCCTTCATGCATGTAATAGTTTTATATTGCGGTTATTTGAAATTTATTATTTATTTATATTCTCTAATTTCTTCCCAATATACGAAATTCTCATTTTCAAAATATTCAGCAAGAAAATTAGATCCTAAACGAAAATTTACGAAAATAATCCTTCTTATGGAATATAGATTGCTATATTTTTTTTTTTTTTTTTTTTTTTTTTTGGTATTTATTGAGTTTATCCCATGCGGACGAAACTTTCATTTTTAAAATAATCTGCAGTGAAATTTAAAACCCGTACGATCAGAATTGTTCCATTTTCTTGTATCTCAAAAATTGAATAAAATTATCTTGAAAATTGATTGATGAAATTAATCAAGCAAGCTTTTTTGCCAAATAATTCCGAACGAAATTAATAATGTATTATTTTAAATTTACTATTTTTTTCCTTAAATATTACGTTGTGGAACAAAATATTAAATTAATAGTAGTATATAAATGATTGTATTCAAAATGCTAAGAAAGGAATAAATTTTTAATTAACTTCAGTCACAACGTGACCATTAGTTATTGGATGATTTAATCTCAATTTTAAAATTTTCTTTTACAAGAAGATTGTATCTATGTGAAAAGTGTGCTATACACTAACAATGTTAAGTGGGTAAATTTGATTTTTGATTCATCATCCAAAGAGTTTTTATTATACTAGGATTACAAACCATATGTTCAAAATTATTAAGTCGTATAGGAATTCGATTTGTTAAGAAATACTTATGCTATCCTCCGTTCCATAAATAGATCTAATAGTCTCTAATCTTTAATAGTATCTTTATAAGGTTATCTTTAATTTTAAAAGAAAATATAAACATATCTTTTGTTGATGTTGAAATTGCAACAATATTAGATCTCCATATAACCACCCAATATTTCATCACTTCCTTTTACTTTCATTAACGTTAATGTAACAGTAATAGGTTTATTATTACATAAATTATGAAACTTATTAGGTGTAAATCCATCCCGACTCCTTCTCAACAGTAATTAAAATTATATGGTAAATATAACTCTCGTAAATAAGAGAATCTACTATTCACTTCCACTTTATCAATCCATCTTGAAATCATTGAAGCAACGTTTAAATTAAAGATTTCGGTATTGTTGCACGCAGTTCGAAACGTTTATTGGTTATAAACAATAGAAAAGGTAAGCAGAAGGTTTCTTTATTGAAATGAATTAAATTTATTTATTAACAACAAGAGAAATCTAACATAAATCTACGTAAATAAAGTATTGCCTAAATCGTCGCCGCTCTATACGATCAGATACGTAATTTATTATTATACTTTAGTTATCGTTACAAATAAAAGGAAAGGGGATATATGCTAATGTAATCTATCGTTTTTATCTAGGTAATATATGGAACACTTGATATATTCTACTCAAGCGAAATCCCACCTCTTTTATACTTAAAACCCAGCAAGGACTACTTGTTCGGAGGCCTTTTTGTCCTCGAAACATATTGGCCAGGAGACAAATTGGCCTGCAGACAATTTGGCCGGGGACAATTGGACCACCGATCTACAAAAGTCTAACTAAATAATACTAAACAGAAATGGGACACAATGCCCTGGAACTAATAGAACACGATAGAACAATTATATTTCTTTGTAACACTAGGATCGTCAAAAGAGTTCTTAATAACAAAAAAAAATATTTTTCAAAAAAAAAAAATTGTTAAAATACAGAAATAGATAAGAAAATAAATTCAATTCAATAGCTTCTTTATTTCGTTTTGAATGGGAACGATAAGAACCGTAAGAAATTTTCAACAATATTACGATTTGACTTATAACCTAGATATTTCTGTAAAACAAACAATAAATATGATCTTTTACTCACAATTAAAATATCCATGGTCATTTTTAAGAAGAAATGCCCAGATTTTTTTATATTCTTTTCTCTCTATATATAATTTTTTTAGTTATATCAAATCCTCAACTTGTATTCTATGTAAAGGAATGCAAAATAAACCTTGTAATTTAATAAAACAGTAATAGGAAATATACCGTTTTTAGCAAAACCTAGAAAAAAAATACTAACGATACGATATAAGTTTATAGTAGATAGAAGTAATGGTTCGGAAGGTCGCCAAGAGTCAAAAAAAAGTCTGATAAGTTTGAAAAGACAAATCAATATGTATCGGGTTAAATAATGTTTTTTCTATGATGATACAACGTAAAAATTTTATTGTGAATTTCTTGTTTATTCTGTTCCATCTAAATTGTTTATTTTTTAAGGAAAGAAAAATACACATTCTTATAGTTTATCGGATATTGGAACAACAATGCAATGGTATTGATAAAATCGCTCTACTGAAATATTATTTTAAATCCTTGGTTATTTTCCTGATAGATTCTTAACTAGTTGCTATTATTAAAATGCATGAAATACAATAGATTAGGTAAGTTTTTCAAATGTATTTGTTTTATAACTATCGCTGATTTGGTATAATCCCGCCCGCATGAGCAAAGTCTCATATTTTATAGCTTAAGTTCATAAATATTTAAAATGCATTAGAGTTCTAACCTTACTTGATAATATAAATATATAAATTTAGACGACTTAATTCAATTTTATTTATAAAACGTTATTTAATGAAAAAAATCTTGTTGATAAATATATAAATAAATAAAAAAAAGTATAAATAATTAAGAAAAAACTCGGCGTATCGAATCTATCGAGTTTTTAATTTAATCAATATTGATATTTAAATAATAGAAAAAAAAAGGAGTTTCGTCATTGAAATTTAACGTATAAAAAGGTTAAAGATTTCAAGTATTCTATTTTACTTAATGATAGAATTAAGTAATTTATCAATCTTACTATTAACCTCATTTATCGTATTACAAACATCATCAACCTTTCTATTCAACTTAGTATTAATGTCATTAATCTTACCATCAATTTCAATAACATTATTGTTAAGCTCATTAACTTTGATACAAATATCTTCTTCATCAATTTCACTTTCAGAAGAACTAGAATCTTCACTGGATATATTATAGCCATCTTCGTTATTAGACGAAAAATTATAATCATCTACTTGATTAAATGATAGTTTTCTTTCAATCGTTTTCTTTTCATAATCATCATATAAGTTTTTTTCTTCACGATTCTCTACATTCGCATTCCAATCTTCATAATTTTTTGATTTACCTAAATAATGAATATATTTTGCTTCTGGTGATGGAGGATAGAAATATATCTCATCTAATGCTTCATAATCCGAAATCAATTCTGCACGAAATCGCAATAATGCAACTCGACCTTTTTCATATGCATTAGAATACACACCCCTAATGAAAATTTTAATTAATTCACGAATTGTTTCTAGAATAAATCTTGAATAAAAAAATAAAATTGAATCCTACCCCATAAAAGCAATAAACATATTTTGTAAAATGGTTACTAAAAGAATACTACCAAAAAA
>CAMKVN010001906.1:0-15887 GCA_946474995.1 Funneliformis geosporum
GGATTTGATCAAATAAATTATTCTTTGATTTGAATTTGATCGAATCAAATCAAATATTCAAATATCAAATTGAATTGTGGAACCCTAATTGTAGAACTATAATTGTAGAATTGTAGAGTGTTTCAATCAGACACTCTTAAAAATTCTATATAAGATTCAGTACGCTGTTGAGTCTATATCTTCTGATTCAAGACAAAAAAGAGCATGGGCTAAACTTTTGCTGAAAGCTATCGATTATCTGAATAACTATTCCACATATCTCCTTAGAGAATCAGGTTCTTCAAAATGGGGATTATCGCCTTCAGTAGCCATTTTATTAGAAAAGATTGAGTTTAAACCATCTATAAAATCCAAGCATCCTGTCAAAGAGAATGAAGAAACCTTAAAGAAAGGTGATACTATCCGCTATCTTCTTGCTAATGTAGAATGGGAAGAAGACATGGAGAATCAGAGATATATAACTAATCCTATATGGTCGCAAAGTCTTCATAAAATCCAAAAAATCATAGTATCTAAAAATGAATCTATGCTTTATTATCTCGATGACAGAGGATATACTCTAAAACGAGGATTTGTAAGAGAGGAGTTGATGTTAATATCTGATCTAGAAAAAGTTGGATACCCACTCCAAAGCATATTATCTGTGCATTTCGTCTAGACTTCTCCTAATAATAATGAAATAGTTCAGGCTTTGAAATATAACAAGAAACGTGGTGGATTAAGTTCTAGAAAAGTCTGGGCAAATAAATGATCATAATGTATATTTTTGGTCTTGTAAGAATGACACATACCAGTGGAAGTATCCATTAAAATATATCGTGAAAAAATTTGAATAATGCCTTTTATGCTATCATATTAGCGAAAGAAATGTACATTATATTTTTGAAGATCTGCTAGACAAGAAATTTCCACATGTAGACTGAATTTTTGGATGGAATGCAACTCGATGAATATAATGAGGAACTACAACTAGCATTTGAATTCCAGAGTCTTTAACACTATCGTCTTAATTCAACGTTTTATAGGAGAGGGAATATAGATTTGGAATAATGTTCTGCAAAAAATCTGATTCAATCTGAATCTGATCCAGATCTGACGGATCGGATCGAATCAGATTTATCAAATTCGAATCAGATTTGAATCCAGATTTTGATTTGATTCGATCTTTCAGATCCAGATCAGATTCAGATTCGGATTTGATTAAATCCGACGGATTCAGATTTGGATTCAGATCTGATTTATTGGATTTGAAATAAAAATGCTACCCCACTGTCAGACACGGCATTTATTATTAAAAAATTAATTTTTAATAATAAAATGCCGCCTAAAAGTCAGACGCAGCATTTATTATTAAAAAAGTTTAGTTTTTAATAATAAAATGCTGCCCGAAAGTTGGACACAGCATTTATTATTAAAAAATTAATTTTTATTAATTTTTTATATTAAAATGCCGCCCCAAAAGTCGGTGGCGGCATTTATTATTAAAAAAAATTAAATTTTAATAATAAAATGCCGCCCTGAAAGACAGATGCGGTATTTATTAATAAAAAATTTAATTTTTATTAATTTTTTATATTAAAAGTCCACCCCAAAAGTCAGATGTAGCATTTATTATTAAAAAAATTAAATTTTAATAATAAAATGTCACCCGAAAGACAGATGCGGCATTTATTAATAAAAAATTTAATTTTTATTAATATTTTATATTAAAATGCTGCCCCCAAAGTTGGATGCGGCATTTATTATTAGAAAAATTAAATTTTAATAATAAAATGTCACCCCAAAAGTCAGACGCAGCATTTATTAATAAAATAATTAATTTTTATTAATTTTTTATATAAAATGCCGCTCTGAAAGACAGATGTAGCATTTATTAATAAAAAATTTAATTTTTATTAATTTTTTATATTAAAATGCTGCCCCGAAAGTCAGACATGGCATTTATTAATAAAAAAATTAATTTTTATTAATTTTTTATATAAAAATGCCACCCCGAAAGACGGATGCGACATTTATTAATAAAAAATTTAATTTTTATTAATTTTTATATTAAAATGCCACCCGAAAGTCGGACGCGGTATTTATTAATAAAAAATTAAATTTTAATAATAAAATGCCGATCCGAACATCAGAGGCAGATTTTTATTAAAAAAACAACAAAATTGTTGTTTTTTAACATTAAAACGCTGTTCTGAATGTTAAAGGCGGATTTTTGTTAAAAAATAATAAAATTGTTGTTTTTTTTACATTAAAACGCTGTTCTAAACGTCAGAGGCGGATTTTTGTTAAAAAACAACAATTTTGTTGTTTTAACATTAAAACGCCGTTCTGAACGGCGAAGGCAGATTTTTGTTAAAAAAATTTTTTGATCCGTCAGATACGGATACAGATTCAGATTTGTTGGATTCAGATACTGATTCGGATTCAGATTTATCAGATTCAGATCGAATCAAATTCGGATTTTTCAGATTTAGATCAAATCGGATTTTGCCCAAATTTGATCTGATCCGATCCGTACAGAACACTAATTTGGAGAAACAAAAATCACGAGATCAAAAGAAGCGGGATATATGTATGTAAGAAGCAAGGTATATGTTTTATCGAAGTGCTATATACTGCAGATTTATATCTATTTATTAAGCATATGCTAATTGAGAAAGGATTCTTGAATAATTCCCTAAGTTAAGTTTTGAGATGACGGCCCGTTCAAAAATTTCATAATATATTTTTAAAGTATGATATTAAGCAATATGAAAAATCATAAGAAACATCAAGTCAGAAAGCTTGATCCAGTAGATAGAATCGTTCTTCATATTAATGAGATAAAAGATGCAAAAAGATTCAACGAATTAAATTCAACTCCCTAGTGACCCTTTACAGTATTAATTTCTGGCTGTACCAATTCAGGAAAAACTAATGAAGTTGTGAACTTATTATTAGGAATAAGCTTTATCGAATGTTTAAAGGTAAAAAAGGAGAAACATGCTATATCAAGAAAAATAATTTGCTATTTATTGGCCATCAACTTAATTAAAGGAAAAATATACTTAAGAAAACAATGTCACCTAAATTATCTTTAGAAATTGCTTTTTATATTGCTATAGAATGAGAAGGTCTGTGTCTTTCAGATAAGTATATTAATGATCATTCATCTTTATTATGGTGTTGTGCTATGGGTCATAAATGGTTTACCTATCTTGCTAATATAAAATGAAAAAACTCATGGTGTTCACAGTATGCTCCTAATTGTCATCATTCAATTGAAGAGACCAAACGAATTGCATATTATAGAAATGGTGATTGCCTTTCTGAAAAGTATATAAATAGCAATTCACTATTATTATGGTGCTGTGCTATAGGCCATGAATGGTATTCTTCTTTTTCTAGTATAAAAAATAGTGGCACTTGGTATCCACAATATCAATTCAATCGAAGGCTTACACTTGAGGATGCTAAACAAATTGCTATTAATAGGGGTGGTGAATGTCTTTCTGAAAAATTTGATAATAGTAAATCAGTTTTATTATGGCGTTATGCAAAAGGTCATGAATGGCATGTCAGATTTTATAGTATTATACTGTAAATCTTAATTCATGGTATCCTTATTGTGCAAGACACAGGATTACTCTTAAAGACGTTAAGCAAATTGCTATCAATAAAGGCAGAAAGTGTCTTTCCCAAGAATATATTAATAGTTATATCCCTTTAATCTGAAAATGTAATAAAAGTCATAAATGGTCTGCAAAACTTCACAGAATTAAAAATCTTAATACATGGTGTCCAGAGTGCGCAGGCAATAAATAACTTAACCTTGAAGAAGCTAACCAAATTGCGTCTATAAAAAATGGTAGATGTTTATCTGAAAAATATCTCAATAGTTATTAGACTTTATTATGGCAATGTTCTATAGATCATAAATGGCTCGCAAGTCTTGATTGTGTAAAAAATAAAAATGCAGGTGTTCTGAATGCAATCATCATAGTATTGAGACAGCAAAGTCTCTGGTACATACCAAAAATGGGGATTGCCTATCTTCAGATTATATAAATAATAAAACACCTTTATAGTGAAAATGTGACAAGGGTCATATATGTACTACGAATTTAAATAAAATAAAGACTATCACCAATGGTGTCCTACCTGTGGTGAATGAAATCGAACTATTTCTGATATGAAAATTTTAGCACAAAAAAATGATGGAGACTGTCTTTCAGAATGATATTACGATGCATATACAAAGCTTCTTTGGCGTTGCGAAAAATCTCACATATGGGAAGCCCTCCAAAGACTATTTTAAGGAGGTTGGTGCTCACTGTGTTCATATTTTAAGCGTGAGAATTTATGCTGTGAAATCATATCAAAATATTTAGGACTACCCTCAAAAAATCGTAAACCTGATTTTCTAAAAATATTAGAACATCTGAGAGGATTGGAACTTGATATTCCTTATTACCACTATGGTTTTGCAATCAAAGTGCAGGAAGAACAACATGAAAAATATATAAAATTCTTTCATAGAGATGATCCTAATAATTTTATCAAAACTTTTAAAAAAAGTAGAAAAAAATTATTGTCTTTCATTATCGAAAGGTTAGGAAGTAGTTCATCTGTTGCTTTTGCCAAGGCATAAGGCTCGGTTGCTTGAATTACCTTATCTCAATTGCAAACTATTTTGAGTTTTTTGAGACAGCAAGAACGAGATCAACTCAAGAAAGAATTATATGAAGAAAATCAGATTGTCCTAAGGTATGTCTGGTATTACGAAGACCCATACACAGGGTTGGGAAGTACAGTGTTAGTACAATGATATGTACAATTAGTACAGTTAGTACATTATAATAATTAATATAAAAATTAGTACAAGTACAGTACAAGTACAGTGTTAATTTTATCTAGTACATACAAAATTCTCAACCCTGCCTATACATAGTTATTCCAAAGCATCTTCGAGAATTGGGTCTTATAGAATAAGATAAAACTTTAAATGTTTGTGTCTTACTAAAATTCTTATTTTTTCAATATAATAATTTAATGGTACTTAGTTTAATTAGAATGAAAGAGAAGAGCATGCCTATATATGTATACGCCATTGATGAGATACCCAAAGAATATGAAATCTAATGGATTTGCGCTAGATTGGCCTTTTCGTCTTCTAGTCTGTGAAGGGCCTCATAGCGGAAAAACGAATATAGTTATAAATCTTATGCTCAGTAATAAACTTTAGGGCATGTTTAACAAAAAAAAGGAGAGCGGTATATTAAGAATGATAACCTTATATTGGTAGGAAAGCACTTTGAGCCAAAGTGGCAACTAGTACAAACCAGCTTTCAGATTTTTGCGAATATCCTAAAACCATATCGAAAGGATGTCACATTTAAAAGAATAACACCTGATAAGATTCCCGATATAACTAAATTCTCCCCAGATCGAAGTACAGTTATTGTATTCGAAGATCTTTGTGCTGAATCAAAGAAGATTCAGGAACGCATCATCCCTTATTTTATTAGTGAATGGCATCAAAATATCTCACCAATATATGTGACCCAAAAATATCAAGCTGTGCTAAAGATAATTCGTGAAAATTTGAGCCATCTAATTATGTTTCGAGGGAGAAATCAGGATTTTGTGGTCTTCGATTTTACTAAGGCAACTGATGATCCTCTCGCAATTAGATTAGGTTGGGACACACCCCTGAAATTGGATAAATAGGCCTTTTATATTTGAGTAAGTAAAAAATCATATCATAAAAAAATGCGTGCGCGTTCTGAAAAAAGAACGCTGATCATAAAGAATAATTTATAATCATAAGGTAGCCAATAACCTTGATATTGATAAACTTTATTCAAATTTATATAGCAACGATTAAAGATGGTACAGCAATTGATTTCAAATTTATAAAATGTTGCAACATAAGCTAAAATTAGTTGCAACATATATTGCAACATTATAAGTTGCAACATATATAGGTTAAAACTAATTGCAACATTAAAAGTTGCAACATATTAATTACAGTTCCCATCTTTAGCAATGATAATGATTTGCTTATTTATTAACTATAGCAATAGAAATTACTTTGAGAAAAATTAACTAGCAGAAAAACATAAATATTAATTTAAATTCGAGAAAAATCAAATGCTTTTTCTTTTTCTTGTTGATTTCTGTTTCTTCAAACTAATATCCAGGATTGCATTTCTAGGTGTCTTAGGTGTTACAGTTGGATTACAGATAAATTTACTCGAACAAAGAGAGCTACTGAAATTATTTCAATTTGAGTAATAACTATCGATACGACACTGAATAGGAATAAAAAGTAGGTAAAAAGAAAATCGTCGAAAATACAATAACTTTTCAAGAAGGATTTTACCTTAAAAAAATACGTTTTCAATATTAATTTCCGCACGAGATTAAATTCTGAAAGCTTTCGGGTGAGCTTGATTTCGGATAATTGAAAGAAACAATAGATACCATTGTATTCCAGGTTCATCATACAGAAATATATGTACTCTTCTACAATATTTATAAGAAAGTGTATTAAAACGTGAATTCACCAAAATGTGAAAAGAAAACTTACCACATATATGCTCTCCAAAAGTCTACACTCCTGGTTCATTTTTACATAATAATATGTTGTTTATCCCACCTTGGCAAAAGATTGCTATTTTATAAAGATTGTATCTGCCAACTTTACTTGTTCTGGTTCCTGAAAAAGGTTTTGCTTCAATGAAACACGATTCCTCCCATTCTTTTTCTATAATTCTATATATAGTTAGATCGGTTTTTTTCCTTGTGAATGACCATAGGTAAAGCAGTAATTCTTTAATGATAAACTTTCGGAATTCGCCCTTATTAGAGAAAAGTAAGATTAAAAAAAATAAGAGTAGGAACAATGAATGATCATAAATTTATAAAGAACATACCAAACTGTATCATAATTAGAATCCTGAAAAGTTTCCTTGAAAGTATCGTGTATGTATTCGTATATAACAGTATCTTTATTTTCATCTTTACCTGAATCTGGGTACATATACATCCTCTCATAACTTGGAGGAAAAGAAAGGTTAGACAAAAAGTTAATAAAGAAATAACAGAAAAGTAAAAATAAAATAATTACAATACGTGTGTCACAATTTGAGTCATCTCAAAAATATGTCTTTTCTCGTCAGAATAAATCACTTTATCACAGTATTTGCCTCACATTTCATAAAATTTTAAATGAAGCTCATCAATGTCATTTATAACCTATTTTTGATTGTTATATGAGATAATCATTAATTTGTGCGCACTATATACTCTTACCTTTTCATATTCGTTCATTATATCTCCAAAAAAACTCGCCAGATCAGGCTGGACTGGTTGTCGGATTGAAGCATGCCAACTCCGCTCATCAACAGTTATATATGTCAGCCTTTTCATTCTAGTTAAATCAATCAATATGACATAGTGAAGAGATCTGCAATATACAAAGGTTTCATTAGGTAATCACGTCTTTGGGTGACTTCTGGATTAGATTTAATTATCGAGCTAACTTACAAGATTTCTTAAATATCTGATGAGAAGAAAAAAATCGCATCATCCTCCAATTTATCTATATTTGAGATCTGATAATCGCGAAAAGATCTTGAAACGTTGTAATCTTCAATATTCTACTAAAACAGTGAAATGGATACAATAATCAGTATTATTCCAAAACAAATGCAGAATCAGAACGATTAACTTACGTCTCTCTGTGAAGGCAACTGCAGATATCCTGTCATATCTTTAAATATGTTTCACGTAACATCATATTAAATACGTCTTCATCTTTTGTATCGATTTCCGGATCTTTTGAAGTAGAAGACTCTACTGGAATGGCTGGGATATAGGACATGGCCGAGGTGGAGGACTCTTCTTCTTCGAATATAATGGTTCTTATCTGTGTACATGCGAGAGGTGAGAGGGAACTTTTATTGCAGACTAATATACTAAAGCTGTGAAAAATACAACTACCTTGTCTTCTGAAGTTCGTAGTGGTTCATCATTTTTTCTACGTCAATGCTTGTATGAACGTGCATCTCCCATACCTTCATCATTTGCTGAATGCTTTCCAATACTATTCTTATTTGAGTTCAAGGCATAATCTATTTTTTTTCTGATCGAAGATTCTATGAGCCTCATTCTTCGTCAAAGTGCAATCAACAGAAAATTGAACCTGCAAATCATAAAAAACACAAAAGTTGATATTATATACTTGTATATCGATCACAACATTAATGCTGGACACATACTTCAGCTTGCTTTATCTTCGCCTCCAATAAATTATTTTCTGACTCTATTTTTTCGGTTTCAATATTCCTCCAAAATGACTTCATATCTTCACCCTGTGATTGAGTCTATGGAAGTGAGAAAGAATGGTTAAATTCACATAATCTCAAAAGTCTGAAGTGGTAAAATCAGTCACTAGGGACTCTGAATGAACGTATTAGTTCTTAGCACTGTAGCATATAAGCCTCTGGCCTTCACGCAGATTTAAGATGAAACCCATCAAGAGATATTACTCCATTCCTAAGCCCGACACGTAGCTGGGTTGCTTAGATAGTTGTTTTTGGCACATAGCCCAACTCCTTCTCTATCCCCTCGCTACTTCGTTTTTCTCTTAAGCGTAATATAAACAGATACTGGCCTTTAGCATTTATTATTAAGGACGGAAAAAACTATCTTCCATTTTTCGTTTGTCATTTTTTATGCAACATAAGACACAAACTTGGAAATCGTGAAGTACTCGGTCCACTTATCAAAAGAGAAATCCTTTTTTGTTCTACAAAATTCTAGTATTTCAAGAAGGCTGAGTGAGTTTGGAACCAAAGTACTTTTCCAACCTTCAAACTATATATATATTATTTTCAGATGAAATCCGGAGGATCAAACAAATATTTAAAACTTATTACTATTTATTGAAGCTCACCTTATCAAGGTAATTTACGGTAAAGAACATAGTTAACTACAGTAGTAGAGAAAATTTTTTTCTTGCGAGAAATCTGTCTGAAGCGTAAGCGTAGAACATTTCCGGTTAGAGCTGAAACTATGCAAGTGGTGTCTGTAATGATGCGTTATCTTCCAATCACATTTCTGTCAATTATTTTGTGTAATACAATTTTAACTATTTAAAAAGGAAGATTCATTTACATCAGTTAAAGGAGGGTAAATCAACATGACGCAATTATAGAACACAATTAATTTATTCTAATTTAGTAATACAGATATTTTTTTATAAATAAACAGTATTAAAGATATTTTTATGTTGATTAATGCTTCAGACGCTCCTAACGATTCCCATTACCTAGTTTATACTATTAACATTAATTGTCGCACAAATTGATTGATCAGTTACACATTACATGGCTAGTTTACTGATTCCGGTGATCATATTAGTTAACCATCAAGTATATTTCTTTTTTCTAGGCGAGATACATAAATATTAACGATCGCCTAAATAATATTTTTTCAGTAGTATCACATATTTTTTCCCATAAAACATATTAAGTGATTTCCAAAAAATATCTCTTTATCTTTATATTTCAAAGGATCAGAGAAAAGGAAATGAGCAAATTAATTCGTATTGCTTTCCTTGTTATCCATACTAGCACATTTTTTGGATATGATCGATATCAGATAATTGGTATTAGTATTGAAAAGGATAAACCAGTTACCGCATTAGAATCTCAGATCCAAAAATATCACTTGGATGAGAAATTTAGAAATACTTCTTTTTCTCTATATGCAATCGATTATAAGGCAAAGACATATAGGGATATGAAATCGGAGGATAAGATAAGCGATTATTTTATTAAAGATCCTTCTATGTTTGATAAGCATATTTATATTCTTGTGATATCTGCTGTAGATAAGGAAAATAAGACATAAAATTTATAAAATATAAATAAGCAAAAAAAAACAAGATTTTTTTATAGTTCTGATTATAAAAAAATCATATGACTAGAATTTCAGCCAGATCCTACCAAAATAATAGCCAAGATTTTTTTAGACAGATTATTTTTATTATATAAAATTCATACAATAAAGATATTTTTTTCGAATTTTTAGATATATAAAATATAATAAATTTTTGTGGAGTTGCATGAGAAAATACAGTCAGATCCAAAGCCTGTCTCGAAAGACAATGACTGCTTTTATTCTTTAGCTCCTTAACTATCACTATTATCACTATTGCTACTGCTACTACTAGTGTTCTGCACGGATTAGATTGGATCAGATTTGGGCAAAATCCGATTCGATCTGAATCTGAAAAATCCGAATCTGATTCCATCTGAATTTGACAAATCTGAATCTGAATCCGTATCTGTATCCAATAAATCTGAATTCGATAAATCTGAATCCGTATCCGTATCCGATAGATCAAAAAATTTTTTTAACAAAAATCCGCCTCTGACGTTCGGAATAGCATTTTAATATTAAAAACAACAATTTTGTTGTTTTTTAACAAAAATCTGCCTCCAACGTTTGGAATGGTGTTTTAATGTTAAAAAACAATAGTTTTGTTATTTTTTTTAACAAAAATCCGCCTCTGACGTTCAGAACAGTGTTTTAATGTTAAAAACAACAATTTTGTTATTTTTTTAACAAAAATCTGCCTCTGACGTTCAGAACGACGTTTTAATGTTAAAAAAAACAACAATTTTGTTTTTTTTTAACAAAAAATCCGCCTCTGACATTCGGATCAGCATTTTTATATAAAAAATTAATAAAAATTAATTTTTTTATTAATAAATAAATGCTGTGTCTGACTTCTGGGATGGCATTTTAATATAAAAAATTAATAAAAATTAATTGATTTATTAATAAATGCCGCATCTGACTTTCAGGGTGGAATTTTTTTATTAAACATTAATATATTTAATAATAAATGCTGCTCCGAAAGTCGGACGTGGCATTTTTATATAAAAAATTAATAAAATTAAATTTTTTATTAATAAATGCCGCATCCGACTTTCGGGGTGACATTTTAATATAAAAAATTAATAAAAATTAAATTTTTTATTAATAAATGCCATGTCCGACTTTTAGGGTGGCATTTTAATATAAAAAATTAATAAAAATTATATTTTTATTAATAAATGCTGCATCTGACTTTCGGGGCGGCATTTTAATATAAAAAATTAATAAAAATTAATAAAAATTAAATTTTTTATTAATAAATGCCGCGTCCGACTTTCGGGGCGGCATTTTAATATAAAAAAATAATAAAAATTAAATTTTTTATTAATAAATGCCGCTTCCGTCTTTCAGGGTGGCATTTTTATATAAAAAATTAATAAAAAATAAATTTTTTATTAATAAATGTCGCGTCCGATTTTTGGGGCAGCATTTTAATATAAAAAATTAATAAAATTATATTTTTATTAATAAATGTCTCATCTGACTTTTGGGGCAGCATTTTAATATAAAAAATTAATAAAAATTATATTTTTTATTAATAAATACCGCTTCCGTCTTTCGGGATGGCATTTTTATTCAAACAATTAATAAAAATCAATCTTTTTATTAATAAATGCCACACCTGACTTTTGGGGTGGCATTTTAATATAAAAAATTAATAAAAATCAATTTTTTTATTAATAAATGTCACATCTGACTTTTGGGGGCGGCATTTTATTATTAAACATTAATTTTTTTTAATAATAAATGCCGCCTCTGACTTTCGAGACGGCATTTTGTTATTAAAAATTAATTTTATTAATTTTTTATTAATAAATGTCGCCTCTGACTTTCGGGATGGCATTTTGTTATTAACAATTAATAAAAATTAATTTTTTAATAATAAATGCCATGTCTGACTTTTGGGCGGCATTTTATTATTAAAAATTAATTTTATTAATTTTTTATTAATAAATGTCGCCTCTGACTTTCAGGATGGCATTTTGTTATTAACAATTAATAAAAATTAATTTTTTAATAATAAATGCTATTTCTGACTTTTGGGCAGCATTTTATTATTAAAAATTAAATTTTTTTAATAATAAATACCACGTCCGACTTTCGGGCGGCATTTTATTATTAAAAATTAAATTTTTTTAATAATAAATGCCGCGTTCGACTTCAGGACGGCATTTTTTATTTCAAATCTAACAAATCAGATCTGAATCCAAATCTGAATCTGACAGATTGAATTTGAATCCAAATCTAAATCCGATCCGAATCTGACGGATTGAATCAAATCAAAATCCAGATCTGAATCTGATTCGAATCTGATAAATCCGATTCAATCCGATCCATCAGATCCAGATCAGATTCAGATTAAATTGGATTTTTTGTGGAATACTAGCTACTACTATTACTAGAATCCCTCCCTTCTCTATTAACCAATATTTCAATTTTATCTAAGAAAGTAGTTCTCAGTGTTTTTTGATGAGTTAAAAGTTAATTAACAAATCGTAGATCAATTTTGCATAATGCGAATACTATAGAACTATTACTTTCAGATAAATATATATATCGTTAGAAATGCTAAGACAAATATACACTTCTTTGGTAAAGACATTTAGGAAATAGCCTATCTTAATTGCTTTTTTTAACTATAGTAAGAAAAAAGCATGTATATAATAAAATTTTTTCTGCAATTAAGGCTATGATCATTGTAAAACATGGAAAAATATAGTAACTCTGATGTCTATTAATTTGCTGATCTCGATTCAGCTGAAAAAAAAATAAACATATATAAGCCCCAGTCAGCTAAAGGGTTCTTTAAGAAGCTTTGTATAATTCAATCTACAATCTACTTAATAATTCTCCTAGTCAGATACTGGAGATATAATAGGATTCATCATTGGTGAGGTTTTTCTTTCATATTTTCTATCACAATAATAATAACTACCATAATATCAACCATATCTATTGTATCCATTATCACACCCATCATCATTATCTGATTCATATAGTATCTCTTCTTCAGAATCATTAGAATCATTTTTATCGTCTAACTTAACTGATTGTGAAATAACCCTTCATTCGTTTCTTTCACTGACTGAGGTATAGGACCATGATCAAAATATACATCTCTATAATTCTCAACTGAAATTAAGGGTTTCATTTGCGTCTCCAATGCCTCTTCAGAATTGATAATAGAAATATCTTATTCTGAGCTGACTCGATCATCAGCAAATTCTATATTAGGTTTTTCAGTGAAGTGATCTATAATTGTTTAAATCTAAGAATTAGTGAATTTTGATATAGTATCGGCACTATACGTTTTGATACAATAAATCTTGTTCTCACTTATTTTATTAAATAAATTATCGATTCTTAAAGCTCTTTGTATTTACTTACATAAGGTTTTACACTTAGTATTTTGAAGATGCTTGACAATATAATTGTATACTTGTTCCTTCGCCTTTTTCTTCCCAACTTTATTGCTGACCATATATTTCTTGTACATATTTTTGAATTCTCTTGCATAAAAACACCAACGTAATGTTTTTGCTTTATTGGCTTTGATTGCGTCCTTTTCAGCTTCACATGCATATTAGTAAAGACTGATAATATCCTATTTTAGTTGATCAATACTTGCTGAAATTTTAATTACATATGAAGCACCTTTCAGCTGTTTTTCATCCTTTTCTATAGATGAAGTCATTTCTCAAATCAGCCCCTGCTCACTTTTTTGCTGAAAAACCTCTACTTTCATATCTATCTGTTCATACAGTTGTTTCTTCTCTTTATTGCGTTGTCTTATCCTATCACTAATGCTTTGCTTGTATATCTCGTCTAAGAAAATATCTTTTACATTAGGATTATACTGCTCGGTTTGAGCTATAACAGATTCAGGTTTATTAGTAGGTGATACATTTGGTATCAGTGTTTGTTTAAGCAGACAATCACTTATTTCTTCTGATACCTTCTGTTCACTCACACTTGAAAGGATACTAAAGCTATCAGGCAGGTCATTTTGCATCTGCCTATAATCCTGCTCTAATTTCCCAACTCTATCTCTAAGCTCAACATTTTCAGACTTGAGTTTAGGAATAGTCGACTTATTTTTTTTTAGCTCCACTATTTCAGCATTAAGTTTTCTAATCTTGGTTGTAAAATCTGCTATAGATTTATGCAACTCATCAGTTCTAGCCATTTTATCTCCAACTTCTTACTCTCAATTCCACTAATCTTAGCTATAAGTCTAGCATTTTCTTTCCTAATTGAGTCAAGCTCAGATTCCATTTTCATAAATATTTTTATGCATTGTATCAAAATGAGCATTCAAAATAAAAAATCTCACATGATTTTGGAAACCTAAAGACGCTAAAATTTTGCCAAGAAAATTTACGTGACTTTGGAAAAATATCTTTTAGAAAATGATTATTTGTTCACGCATTTCAGGACCTTTATTTTCAGCATTATTAAGTAAATTTACCACTATTTCTGTAGTTATCAGTTGATGTAATATCGTAACTGATCCACAGCTTAACCATCCTTTTTTACCTTGCCTCATTAGAATGATAAAATCAGTTATGCGAGTATCTATTTTATTTCTATAATATTCTGCTTTGGAAACGAGTCTATTTTGATTAAATACATCATGAAATGCCTTCATATTAAAAAGATTTCTTATTAAGGAGTAATATGCTTTTTCTCTTGGATCATCACATTAGTTTTCAAGCTTAATCGAAAGATTAATAAAGTTATCAATTCAAGACATATTTTTTCAATTATATGATAATACTTCATAAACTTCATCAACTATTAAAGCTTGACGAATAAGTTCTCGCAATTCTGTATCTGTTACTATCACAATTTTGGGCTGAGTCTTATTGGCTGATATTGAAGTTGCCGATGGTGTAGATTGAGTATGTCTTTTATTCTTTTACGAATCATAATCTTGACTTTAGAAAAGTGAATTTAAAATCTCGAAGAAAAAATGAAGAGACAGACGCTATGCTTGGATCAGCAAATTCTTCTGAGCTGGTGATCACACTCCATGATAATGATCTGTATTTCAGACTCAAAATTTTTCACATTAAATATATTACTTTATTATAGCAATCATAGCAAATAATCCCAAAATGCTTAATCAATTATATGAAGTGTTATTATATAAAAAGAAGAATATAATAGTTATTCAGAAAACTTGGTATTAGTGATAATGCAAATCAAATGGCAAACATTGAAGTAAAAAGGCAGAAAATACTTACCAATTCATATGAGTTATTGTTAGAATTGGTAGGGAATTTAATGCTGATATAGAAGAATTTCAATATTGATGGAAATCCTATTCTAGAAATGGAATATCAAAGCAATGAAGCTTTTACAGATATTTCATTAAAGGAGATATTTAATTTGCTTATGTATTTAAAAGAGAATATAATAGCAATTCAGAAAGAACTCAATATTGTTGGCTATACTAATTAAGAAATGGCAGAAGAGGCTAATAAAACTGCAAAAGAATATCTTTGGAAGTTTGAGAAATACCATAGCCCCTTAGAAGATGTTTCAAATGTGATATTAAAGAAATATTACAAAATAGGAATAAAGAAAATTTGGTATACTAGAGAGGGACTACCATTATTTTTGAAGGTTTTTCCTTAACAATTACATAAAATATTCGTCAAAAATCCATCTAGTACCAGCCAGTGCCTATATCTAGAACAGGTTAGCTAATTTATATTTTTTTTCACACAAGGCACAAAAAAAATCTTCTGAGCTAATGATTATCGCTTTAGACTATTGATCTAACCAACCTTAGATCAGAATACTACTGCAAATTATCTCGCATACTTAAATCTAAAAGACTTTGAAGGTCTGAGTAAAGTCTGTTTACTAGCAACGTTGTAGTTGCCATAACCCTTGTTTTACAAATGTATAGCATTTTTGAGTTCGATAAGCTTCAACATAGCTTGTAC
>CAMKVN010001907.1:0-15880 GCA_946474995.1 Funneliformis geosporum
TTTCGATATTGTGCCTAAAATAAGTTGAATTAGAATTAAGTATAAATAAAGTTAATGTCAATTATATTTTAACTAAAAAATTATTAAATCAATTACATTTCTCACTTTAAAACTATTTATGATATCTTGATCACAAGGTTAGAGATGTATTGTGGTGTTTGGGGTGAGGGATTGGATAGTAATGTTAGTCAGGTAGATGGTTTCATAAAGAGCGTGTGTCAGAGCATTGTCCACAAGAAGGATAATTTTCTGATTTTGTTTTCTCATTTTTGTATCGAGTTTTTTATGTAATCATTCCAAATTGAAACCTGTATCCAACTTTTTTGGTTCCAATAGTATTCAACCGGAAGCATTTTTTTATTAATATTCTTGATAACCCTAGGATTTTCATACTTGTGTATAAACAAAAGCATCAACTTTTCACTTCCCGTTGCATTGCATGTGAGTAAGATCATTACACAATCCTTTGATTGTTTCTTTTCTGATGTTTGTTCATTAGATATCGTTTGATATGGTTTTATCTTCCAAAACAATCCTCAATTAAATATATCTTCAGGACTATATTCTTTTAATATTTGCCGGAAATTCTCTCTCATTGTTTCGAGATCTTTGAGCGATGCACTTGCAGCTTCCCCATATATAATGTACTGTTTAAGGTTATGTCATTTTTTAAAGTTATCCACCCTATCACTAGACCCTTTAAACTTATCTTCCTTTAATAAAAAAGCAAAAATCAAGACTTTTGTTGAAAGAATATCGTCAGTAATAATAAGGCTAGCTTTGAGTACGTTATCTACCTATATTACTAACGCTTCTTCAACAAGAGAGAATGGAGTTTTCTTATCATGTTTCAAATTGGCTTGGTATGAATTGGTATCCACAGAAAGCCAACGGTCTTTCTTCTTTAAAATGTCACTTACCATGCCTTTACTAACATCATATTCATTAGCCAAGTCTTTTTGTTTTAAAAAAGGTGATGATGATTTTTTCAAACAAAGTTCTTTTTTTTGTGCAGCTGTAAGAGTCTTTTTTTTTTAAATGTTCATCTTGTTTGTTAGTAGTTTGATTAAGTTGTTTTTTTGAGTTTACATTTGGCATTATTAATATTATGCAAAGAAAAAATACACGTAAAAAATAAAATATGTAAAAAAAAATGAAACACAAGATAACACGTAACGTGAAAATTTATTCATTTTTTAAATTCATTTAAAAACTACATAATTTTATATACATAAATCTAGTAAAATTCATTTTAAGCAAAACTTCGTTGTATCAAAAAAAAATTCGTTATAGAGAAAATTCGTTATAAAAAGAGTCATTTTATATATAAATTTTTCTGACTTTAATTCATTAAACGTAGTACAAATTTTTAATTACTAAATTCGGTATAGTAAGGGTTTTTTTATATTTAAAAATCTGTCTGACACTGAAAATCCGTTATATTATAAAATTCGTTATATCAAAATTCATTGTAAAAATAGTTGACTGTAGTTGAAAATAATGTAGTTGCTTATAAATGGTTGTATCTATTATAGAATTTCTTACAGAAAATATGATCTGAAAATTTAAGTTTATAAGTAAATTTTTTTTCACAAAATAATTGATAAGGTCTAGATTTATAATAATTCTAACTATTCTATTATATATAGGATTCTGCAAAAATCTGATTCGATCTAAATCTGATCTGATCTGAACCTTCAGATTCAAATCGGATTTATCGAATTTGAATCAATCAAATTTGAATTAGATTCAAACTAAATCTGATTCGTCAAATTCGAATCAGATTTATAAAATTCAGATCAAATTTGAATCAAATTTATAAAATTCGAATTGAATCTGTCGAATTTGAATTTGAGTCTGATCTGAAATCTAATCTATTGTATTTATGATTGTGTTGTATTACATTTTATTCTTTACTTTTATTTATAATAAAAGCAAGTTAAATAATGATCTTTAAAAATTTTTATTTTCCATTTTTTTTTTAATTTTCAACAATACATTAAAAAAAATTTTAAATAACAATTTTTAAATAATTTTTTTTTTAAATTAAAAAAAAATTACCTGTTTTCGACTTCACTTTATCTTACAGTTTTTTGCCTTCATCTTTTCTGACTCCTTCCTGTTTTTTTTTCTTTGCCTTTTTGTCTTTTCTCCCCTATTCGTTTTCCTCTTCGTTGTCTCTTTCATTTTTCTCTTCATTTTTCCCTTCGTCTTTTCCTTCATTTTTCTTTTCATTTTCCCTTTTGTTTTATCTTTATTTTCCTTTTTGTATCCTTTTTTATTTTCTTCCCTTCGTCTTTTCCCTTCGTCTTCTTTTTGTTGTGGAGAAAAAGTATTATAGGAATGAATGGAAAAAGGTTGGATTGGCTAGCATTTATAATAGAAGCAGAATATTTTAATTCCTTACTGTCATCTTTTTTCTTTTTCTTTTAAGATATTTGAGTTGTAATTCCAAAGAAAAAAATTAGGTAAGTTTATTCAAATTTTTTTTAATTTAAATAAATAAAAGAATATACTTACCTTTTTTTTTTATTTTTCCTTTCTTCTTTTCTTTTATCTGTTATTTTTTCCTGTTCCTTCGTCATGTTTCATTATTTTCTTCATTGTCATCTTATTTTCTTTCGTTTATTCCTTCTCTTTTGCTATTATATTTTTAGGACGGTTTTTCTTTTTTGTTTTCATTTCATTTATTTCTTCGTTTTTCTTTTTCCTTTTTTTAGGATGGTTGTTTCTTAATTAATTCCAAGCAAAAGGGTTTCTCTTATAAAAATATACATTTGGTAAATTTTTTTAATAATTTTTATTTTAAAAAAAAATAATTTACTAACCTTTTTTCTTTCTTTTTTTATTGCCTTTTTCTTTTTGTCTTCTTTTTCATCACTCTTTTTCATCTTCCCTTTCATCACCTTTCCCTTCCCTTTCATTATTTTCCTTTCATTATCTTTTTCTTGCCTTGGTCATCTAATTCTTCCCTTTTATCTTTCCTTCATTTTCCTTTTATTTCATTTTTGTCTTTTTTTTTAGAAAGATTGTTTCTTAATTAATTTTAAGCATAAGAGTATTTTTTATAAAAAAAAATTATTGTGTAAGTTTTTTTAATATTTTTTTTTTAATTTAATTAATTTACTAACATTTTTTTCTTTTTCTTCTTTCATTAATTATCTTCATTTTTTTTTGTCTTCCTTCATCACTCCTTTTCATTTTTCCCTTAATTACTCCTTTTTATTTTGCTTTTCGTTTATTGCCTTCCCTTTCCGTTATTTCCTTCTTGCCTTCGTCATCTAATTCTTCTCTTTGTCTTGTCCTTCATTGTTGTCTTACTTGTTTTCTTTCATTTTCCTTTCGTTTATTCTTTCATTACTTCATTTTTTCTTTTTCTTTTTTTTAAGATAGTTGTTTCTTAATTAATTCCAAGCAAGAGGGTTTCTTTTATAAAAAAAATTATTTGGTAAGTTTTTTTTAATATTTTTTTTTAATTTAATTTAAAAAAAATAATTTACTAACCTTTTTTTCTTTCATTGATTATTTCCTTCATCACCAATTTCTTTTTTGTCTCTCTTTTATCACTCCTTTTCATCTTGCCTTTCATTACTCCCTTTTATCTTCCTTTCATCGCCTTTCTTTTCATTACCTAATTCTTTCTTTCTTTTTTGTCATCTAATTCTTCCCTTTCATTGCCTTTCCTTTGTCACCTTCCCTTTCGTCATCTAATTCTTCCCTTTTGTCACCTTTTTCTTCGACTTCTTGTCGCCTACCCTTTGTTGTCTAATTCTTCCTTTTTATTGCCTTCCCTTTCATTATCTAATTCTTCCCTTTCATCACCTTTCACTTCGTCATCTAATTCTTCCATTTGTCACCTTCCCTTTCATCATCTAATTCTTCCCTTACATCACCTTTCCCTTCATCATCTAATTCTTTCCCTTTGTCTTCCCTTCATTGTTATCTTACTTTCCTTCTCTTTCCCTTCGTCTTCCTTTCGTTTATTTCTTAGTTCCTTCATTTTATTAAATTTTAATTAAATTAAAATAAATAAATAAGATTTATTTCAATCTATTTCGTTTAGAAAATAAAAAGAAAAAAAAAATAATTTTAATATTAATAATCATTACTTAGCAGTGTGTAAAATCTATGTGCACAATGTGCACATTAATTTTTTGTGTACACATATAGGAGCTGATCTATTAAAAGTGGGTTATGAGACATAGTAAATCATATGATCTGTACCTCAATTTTAATAGAATACTACCCATATTATATAACATAAAATATGCACAAGTTATTACTAAAAATAGATAAATTATATATAAAAAAGGTAATTTTACATAAGAAAATGTTATGTTTTTCTTATTTTAGTAATAATTAATCAATTTGTGCACATAAATTTTAACTTAGATTTTATACACTGTTACTTAGTAAGTTTTATTTATCACAATTTAATATAATTTGATTTAAAATTTTATTTAATTATTATTTTTAATTTTTTTTAGTTTAAATTATGGAATCTGTTGTTATTGTTGATGATAACCATAATGATGATTATCAAGGTTCAGAAATTGAGATTATTTCACCAAAATCAAATTTTTCTCAAAAATTAATTAAAAACAAGACAAGTTAAGTATAGTTGCATTTCACAAAAGATTTTAATTTTAAAACAAATATAAAGACTGTTTGTAATATTTGTCATAAAGTATATACAGTAAATGTTCTAATAGCAGTACTTCTAATTTATCAAAACATTTGAAGAATCATTCTATACAAACAGGAGAAAATCAAAAACAAGGTTTAAGTATTGCAGAGATGTTTGGTAATAAAAAAGTAAATTTTTAATTTTAATTTTTTTTTTTTTTTATTATACATTTATTTACTATAATTTATTAATAATAAATTTATTATTTAGTGGATATATAATGATAATGAAATAGTCACAAAACTTATTTATTGGATTGTAATAAATTACTATTATTAAAGAATTTGGTTTTATTAGTCTTATATCTTCAATTTGTCTTAATATAAAAATTCGTTCTGCTGATACAATTAAAAGAAATATAATAAATGCTTATGAAATAAATAGAGATAAAGTATAAATTTTTTTCATTTACTTTAGATATTTGGACTTCTCCTTCTACAAAATCCTTTTTAGTTTTAACTGCACATTTTATTAATAATGAATGGGAATTACAACATACTCTTATAGATTTTGTTCAAATATTTAGTAAACATTCTGATGATAATATTCAAAATACATTTGTTTTGATTTTAAATGATTTATCAATTAAAAATAAGATAAATTATTATTATTATTATTTTAATTTAATTAATAAAATAATTTTTTAACATTTAATTATTTAATAGTTTTTGGTATTACATCTGATTATGCTACAAATAATCTTAAATTTATTGAATTATTAAGTATTTGGAAAGGAAATAATTCAGTTTTATTTAATAAAGTTGATAATCGTTTTGGATGTTTTGCTCATATTATAAATTTAAGTGTTCAAGAATCTTTAAATTGTCTAAATAATGAATTATATCAGGTTGGTTTAATATTATAAGTAGTTTTTATTTTTATTATTTTAATATTAATTTAGTTAAGAGAACTTATAACAAAAATCCGTTCATTTTCTTTACATCGTGAAAAACTAAGTAATACATGTAAAAATAATCAAATTAAAGATTTAAAGCATATTTTAGATGTTTCTACTAGATGGAATTCAACATATGATATGATTTCAAGAGTATTACATTTAAAAATTGTAAGTTTTTTTTATGTAATTAATTATAATAATTAATTATTATTAATTTAATTTTATAATTAAATATTTAGGCTTTTGATTCTGTTACTCTTGCTTATAGGGATCTTAGAAATTATTTGCTTACAGAAAATCAATGGAATGGATTAGAAAAAATAAAAATATTTCTTGAAATATTTAAAAAAGTAACAATTATTATGTTTGGTTATACTTATCCTACTCTTTCTACTACAATACCTTTATATAATTTGCTTATTGATTATCTTGAAAATAATATTGATGAAAATGAATATAATAAAAATGAAGATTTTAATGATGATAATGATGAAAAATTGAAAAGATTAATATCAGAAGTAGCTATACTTGCTAAAATTAAATTATTAAAATATTATGTTAAAACAAATGATACTTATTTAATTACAACTATATTAGATCCAAGATTAAAATTACAATATTATCATAATCATCAATAGGAGGATGATTTAATTAATAATATTAAACAAAAATTAGTATAATTAACAATTATTTCTATTTTTTTTTTATTTTTTATAAAAAAATTTTAATTTTTTAATTTTTTAATTTTTTAGTTTTTTAAAAGTTTATAATACAAATTATAAAATTACCATATCTGCTACAGATAATTCTAAAAAAAAGAAGAAAAATCAATTATACCAAGAGTATTTAAACGATATCATGTAGAATATGATGATGATTTTAATTTATATATTAATTCCCCTACTGCAAATGATAATATAAATCCACTTGAATGGTGAAAAATTAATGAAACACAATATCCAGGCCTTGCTAAAATAGCACGAGATTATTTAGCAATACCATATACAAGTATTCCATCTGAACAATATTTTTCTATAAGTAAAAATTTGATTACTGATAATAGAAATAGGTTGGCAGGAAAAATGATTAGAGCATCAATATGCTTAAAATCATGGTAGACAAGTATTTTAAAAGAATAGTTTTAATTTTATTATGTATTATTATTTATGCTTTTATTTTGTTATTTTTTTTAAAAGATAAATAAAATCTATTTTTATTTTTTCTTTAAAAATGTTACCTCATAAATAAACGTTATCTACGGACCAACACCTGATACGTTCGATCGAAATTCTAAAAAAAATAAAATTAAAAAAAAAGAAAAAAAAAGATAAAAAAAAACAAAAAAAAAATGAATATTACTTATATTTAGCGATCGAAAATTTAAAATTAATAAAAAAAACACCCGATGTGATCAATCGACATTCTAATTGAAAATCAATAAAAATTAAAAATTAAAAACAAAAAAAAGAAGAAAAAATATTAATTAAAAAACATGCGATCAAAAACTAAAAAAAAAAAAAAAATTAAAAAAAATTAAAAAAAACAATACCACCCGATGCAATCGAAACTAAAAAAAGAAAAATTTAAATAAAAATTTAAAAAAACCTACCTAAAATAATCGAAACAATATAATCGAAAACTAAAAAAAAAGAAAAATTAAAAATAATTTTAAAAAACAATACCACTCAATGCTAGAAATACCGAAATCAGCACCCGATGTGATCGAAACTAAAAAAAAAGAAAAATTGTAAAAAAATTTAAAAAAAACCTACCTAAAATGATCGAAACTACAAATTAAAAAAAATTAAATAAAACCTACCTAAACCAAAAAAAAATGCTGAAACCAGAAATCCAATACGATCGAAAACCAAAAAAAAAGAAAAATTAAAAAAATTTTAAAAAACAATATCACCTGATGCTTGAAATACTGAAACCAGCACCCGATGCGATCGAAACTAAAAAAAGAAAAATTTAAATAAAAATTTAAAAAAACCTACCTAAAATAATCGAAACAATATAATCGAAAACTAAAAAAAAAGAAAAATTAAAAATAATTTTAAAAAACAATACCACTCAATGCTAGAAATACCGAAATCAGCACCCGATGTGATCGAAACTAAAAAAAAAGAAAAATTGTAAAAAAATTTAAAAAAAACCTACCTAAAATGATCGAAACTACAAATTAAAAAAAATTAAATAAAACCTACCTAAACCAAAAAAAAATGCTGAAACCAGAAATCCAATACGATCGAAAACCAAAAAAAAAGAAAAATTAAAAAAATTTTAAAAAACAATATCACCTGATGCTTGAAATACTGAAACCAGCACCCAATGCGATCGAAACTAAAAATAAAAGAAAATTTAAAAAATAAATTTAAAAAAAACCTACCTAAACCAATCAAAAATCTAAAAAAAAAAATTAAAAAAAATTAAAATACTACCTCGAAAATCTAAAAAAAAATTAAAAATTAAAAAAAATACTAAAATATAACATTGACCCGATGCTACAATATTTAAAAAAAATTAATAATTAAAATAATTAAAAAAAAGATAATTATAATATATAATTATATAAATTAAAGAAAATAAAACTTACCAACCCGCATTCATTTTTTGGATCAAAAAAATTGATCCTCAGATATTTATTAGATTCCTGGAAGAGGTAAGTTATAATAGAGGAATTTATTTATTTATAATAATACTATCCTGACACTTAATTTTTACCTTTGTAAAATGTTTCAAAATCAAACCTTTAGAGTCAGATCAAGGTAAACCTTAAGTTACTATTTTTTAATTTTTTTTTTTAAAAAAAAAAAATAACGCTATTAACTTACCTTTGTTGACCGATCTGGAATTTATAAAACTTGGAATCATGCATGGAGGTAAGTTCTAATTTAATAAATAATTTGTTGTTTTTTTTAAAAAAAAATTAAACACACCTTTGTAGAAAACAGTCTGGGTCAAATCGAATTCAATTCAAGATAAGTCGAATTGAATTTGAATCATATTGAGTTGAGTTGAGTCGAATCAGATTTGAATCAAATTTGATCCGATTCAATTCATGTGGAACCCTACTGATGATTATGTTGTTAACTTTACGCTTAACCGTCGAACTTAAGGTAACGATAACTTGATAACAGGGAGTAATACGTGTAATTAATCTAAGATAACTATGAAATAAGTCCTATCACGATCAACCTTTAAGTTTATCACTTGGTAAATGTTGTATCACGAATTTTAACTTTGTAACTTTATAACTTTATAACAAAGATAATCACTTTTAGACATGTTGAAGGGTTTTGTGTAGATTATTGTGTAGAAAGAGATTCCTTTTATTGTATATTTGTATGCTTAGAGATCCTTAACACTTGGATTCTAAGACTTGAACTTGCACTCTTGAGTTGTTCTTTTACAAGAGCAACTTTCTATCCTATTTATACAAAATTACAATTATAAGAAAACTATAACTAACGCTAATTTATAAATATTAGTTAATATAATTAATAAAGATAGAATACATAATAAAGAGAAAGTTAATAAATAAGATAATAAATATAAATAAGTTGAAGAAGTTGACTATGTTAAAAATGTTGCAAATGTTGTCAAAGTTATTTACGCTAATTAATGTAGATCTTTATGGTGCAGTAATTTTGACGAGGTCTGGTATCAATGTTAAATCAAATTTAATATTCTTATAAAAGATTATAATATAAGTTTTATTATAATAAAATCTATTTTTATAGTAATTTAATAAATTTTTTTTTAAATTATATTTTATTATATAAAATTTGGTTGACTTTGAAAAAGGTAAAGGTAAAGGAAAAAGAACTTATTTAAAAAAATAATAATCAATTTTGATTCAATTTTAATTCAACTCTAATTCAATTCTGATTAATAAAATATATTAAATATTAAAACTAATACAATAATTAATCTCAATTTAATTTTGAAATAACTAACTCTATTATTAATATAATAATCAATTTTAAGTTAACAAAATTCAATACAGATTTATTTAACATAAATATAATCTTTGTGAAAATAATTATAAATCAATATATAATCTATAGTATATTAAAAAATTAATTTATATTCTTAAATATTTTTATCTTAACTTTTAAAAAATTAATTATAATATAATGTAATTTTAAAATGATTTTTATTTTATCAATTCTAAACTTTAATATGCAAAATTATGATAAAAAATTAAGTTTGTTAGTGTAAATGAAGTCTTCTATCATACTGCTAACTCTAGTTTACTTATTTAAAAAAGGATCTGCATGATATTTTATCAAAATAAAGTTATGATAAATTTATACTTTTGATTATAATAAATTACAAAATTAAATTAATTATTTGATGAATAAAATATTTTAATTGTAAATTTATATATGTTTATCAAAGTTTTAAAAATATAACAGTTGGTAGAGCATACCTAAATCAAAATCAAAATAATTTATTTAATAAGTAGCAAATGCTTTTTAAGCCTGAAAAAACAATTAAGTTTTATTGAATAAAATTATTTGTCGAGAAATATTTTGATCAACCTTCTATCATTTATAAAATTCCATAAAACTATATTCTGATATAGATTTACTTTAGCAAATTTGTATGTATTTGCAATAAACAAGCAGTATAGAATATACCTATAAAGTTAAAATTAAAATTAAAGATAAACAAAAATATTAATTTACATAAAGAAAATCAAAATAAAGATTCTTTAAATAATAATCTTACTTCAAAATCTTTTGCTTTATCATTACTTTTTAGTAATATATTACTTTTAGAACTGAAAAATAAAAAATAATGGAACTTTCAAATATTTAAATATTTGAAAATTATAATCCACTTGAGTGATAGAAAGTTAATCAAAATTTACATCCAATTTTAGCATATCAAGCAAGATTGCAATTCCTTTAACTTTGTATCTTGTGAAAGTTTATTTTTTACAGCTAGAAATACTATTACAAAAAAAGAAATTGTCATATTCTTTTAATTATATATAACATTATATTTTAAAAGAAAATTTGCATTTAACTAATATTTATAAACAAATATTATTTTTACAATGCATAAATAAATATTACATTGTTATTGATAGTCTAATTATGATGCATTAGTACTACAATTAGTGAATAATGATCCTAATGATTACATATCTTAATTTTCTCTAATTTCTCTAAATTTTATCATTTCTCTAATTTTTCTCATTTCTATAATATCTTAGTGATCTCTAATTTCTCACATTTCTTTAATATATATTAATTATATTTATTATATTTCTTTAATATCTATTTATTATTGATGGATTTTATATAAATATCTTGTATTTATGCCTTAATAAAATGGCAGAATTGCTATAATTCTCTAATAAATCAATAACATATATCTCTAAAATTTATCTTTGCTTATTAAACAATTCATTCTTCTTTAAATCTATATTGATAAAGATGATCTGACCCTTCAATTTAATTATTCATGTTTATTTCTTCTATAGTTTAGATGTACTTAAACTCCTTGCTAGCAAATAATCTTTGTTAACTTAACAATAAATAGTTTAAGGTTAATAACATAAAATATCTTCCGCTTTGCTTTGAAAAATAAACTTCTATTAGTATATTCTATAATTAAATAAACTTTATTTTTGTATTACATAAAAAAATCAGTTTTAAATAGTTAATTAACAAAAAAAAAATAAAAAAATACAATTTATCCAGTTGACTTTCTTTGTTGTATAATGTAATACTAATTTGAAGCATGTCTCATAATAGTGTAGATACATTTAAGCAACGTAACATCTGGCTAAAATACTAGAATTTTTTGCAAACTGTACTTAAATAAAACTGTACGTCGTTAAGTTAACAAAAATTATTTGCTAGCTTAAATTATTTAAATACATACTAAAAGTAAAGTAAGTATTATATATGAAATATATATTTTTTTGAATTAATGATAAATCTAGACATTATTTTATTTTATAATAAAATTTTATTTAAAAATATTGTGCTAAATAGATAGTCACAAAAAATATTGTGATACGATTACTATATGTCTAATTTCAATAAATCTACTTTACAAAATTTAAAATTTTTCTAAAATCATTTTCATAATGACTTCTTTAGCAGTTGTTAAAGGAAGAGCATTAGAACGAACCCTTACAAAATTATAAATTTTTCTTAAATCTTCTTCGAAAATGACTTATTCAGTTGCTAAAGGAAGTGCATTAGAATGAAGCCTGAAATGACTTCTTCAGTTGTAAAGAAAAATGTTAGAACGAATACTAATCGATGAATTGACAAATGAAGGTTATGAACCAGAGTGTATAGGGTGAGTATCTCTCGTAAAGTTATTTGAGTAGGTAAGTACACTGTCACTTGATGTAAAATGGAGTGGTCACAGTTTAAGCTGTAAGCGTTCTGATATCTCTGCACTAGCTTACTCGCCTTAGGGATTTATAGTGAGTAGGAAATATGAATCACAAATCGAAGTATAAACATACGCAACTGTAAACGCATCAATTATTATGACACATATGCTTAATATATTATTATTTTTATTCTTTATTTTTAATACAGAGGTCTCAACAATGGAAGAATAGACATAAAGGTAGACGTAGATGGTACTAACTTTATTATACAAAGCAAAAATTGGAGAAAATCTATATGTATGTATTAATCGACTGTATTTATTTAGTTTGAGTATAAATTAATCAATGTTGTATAATTATAGTTCCTGAGGTAGTGAGAGAAATAGATAGGATACTTGTCTGCTAACTGCCAGGCATGGTCGGTATGAAAGTGGCCCCTAATACAAACTGTTACTTTATTATCACTAAAGATATGGCAAGGACATCACCTTTTCAAATTATTTTAGCAACCTGTGCAAATTTAATTCGTGATTTGAGAGTCACTGCCACTGGTTGGTGGCAAAAGGGGCTTATAATGAGGATCTAAAAAGTTTCATTTTTATTATTTTTATTATTTTTAATATGTAATTTATGATGTATTGTAACATTATTATTAGTATTATAATTAATTTTTAATAAAATGACCCTAGTGGGTTAATAATATATAATCAATCACATTTACTTTGCATATATTTGAGATTTATAATATCGGTCGTAAAATGTGATTTTTTATATGAAAAGTACATAATCTATTCAAAGAAAATCGTTTCATGTTAAAGAAAAAAAGATTCTGAGAAGGAATCTTTTTTTAATAAGATATAATATATAATAAATTCATATCTCTCAATTCATTGTATGGAAGTGACGTCACTATTATCAAAGTGAAGGGATTCTATAAATTCAGTTGTAAAGCTATTTATTACCAATAATTATATAAAATTCCTAGATTAACCATTTGCATTCTAAATTAAAAAATCTTAATCTTTCCAGATACGAAATGTATAGTATTTCCATGATCCTAACATACACTTACTTTACTTTTAAATTTGGTTTTTTGAAAAGATTTCCTGATGCCAGTTGGCAATCCCTAGATGACATTTTTTAATTATAATTTTATCAGAAATCAACTTTTTATATTACTAAGGTTTCATTAGATATTGAAAATAACAGAATAAGAAACTATGGATTTATCACGAATTTAAATAATTATTTTTTTTATTAATAAAAAAAGTTATAATTTTATTCCAGGTGGAGTCAGTCTCGTACGAATGAAAAAAGGTTACTATCGAAACTAAAACATTACTTTTTTTTATAATTACGCTGAACAATATGTCTCCTTTCGTAAGAAAAATCAATGAGTGAATTCACAAATGAAACAAATCTAAAATAATATAATAATAATAAAAAAAGGCTTTCAACCTTCGCAATTAACGTTAACTTGATTGTTCGTTCCAGAATTTCATAAATTATAGGACTGGGAAAATTGTAAAATAGATTTTTGCCAATTAATATTCATATGCAAATGAAAAAAAAAATCTCATGACATTTTGAAAATTATGTAAATCGTTTTAAACTTATTTCTTTATTAATATTCAATATTTGTTTTTTTTAATTACAAAAGAAACTTCGATAATTCTATTTACTTTATGTAGAAATTCGGGCAAGTTATAAAAAATATAATGAGAAAAATATAATATTAGAAAAAATATAAAAATATATACATTATACTGTATTTATTTCACTTTTTTTGTAAATATAATAACATTCTCTATTTTACAACAGAAATAAATTTTTAGCTCCACTTATTATTTTGAAACGAAGAAAAAAAATTGAATTGAATTACATTAATAAAATTATTATTTTAATTGGAACTTTCTTGACCTTGGCATCATTCGTACAGGGAATTACAAAAGCGTCAAGACTAAGGGTGCAGACATTTGATAGTATCGTAACCTTAGGTTACGACATATATAAGCAATAGTCGTATGCTATAATGCTATAACTATAGCCACCAGAATGTCTATTTGTCACATCTTGCAGAATTAACTCTACGATATCAACAGTGATGTTAAAGCGAGATCGTTTAAATTTTTAAGGGTTCTGTAAAGCATATATCACATATACCACAATAATGTTTTTAATTAAATTTGAATTATCCTATAAAATTGAAATAAGAAATTTATTATTTATTTTTTTTTGTTTATTGTTTTTACTTATTATTCTTCATCTTGAAGAAAAGAATTAACTAATTCTTCTGGATCATAATCCAAATTAGAAGAATCTATGATGTCTTGAATTCTTTGTTCATCCTGTAATTCGTAATTAACACTATCGAAAAGTTGTAATGTATGATCTTAATATCTTCCAAAACTAATGTATCTTTAGGAGGATTAGTATTAAAAAAGATTCAAATTAAAATTAGTATTAAGAAAATCAGAAGATATTTCTATTCTAATTACAAAGTCATTACATTACCTACTGAACAATCATTTTCTATTTCTTTTAAATCCACCTTAGGATTTCTATAATATGCTAACTCTTTTTAGATATTAGTCAAATAGTAAAATCAGATTTTTAACATACAGTATTTTCAAGTTTTTGAACTTCAAGTCTTGTTCGACTGTCATCAATAATCATTTTAAGTGTTGAAAAATTCCTTTTACAATTAGCTTAAGAAACAATAATTCAAAAAAGTCGGATAGCAAGTTCAGCCAAATGTCTTAATTGATTCCCACCATAGTTTTAATATAAGGTAAATCAAATGAATTTAAATCAGATTCAAATCGGTGAAATTGTGCAATTAATTCATAATATTCTTGTTCATCATGATTAAGATTTTTCCATAATTTGGAAGCAATTAAATAAATCAGCATCTTTAAATCCTCTATTATGTAAAACACGGCCTAATAAATTAATAAATAAATTAGTTTGTAATATAAAATATATTATTAATATATAAAAATAAAACAAACCTCTATATAATGAGTGAAGAAAATAACAAAGCAAATATGCTGGATGTTGAAATTCAGTATATCGTTGATTAAAAATATAAGTTGCTGAAATTTCATATGGATTTGAAATAGGTAATCGAAAGATTGCAACTGCTAATTTTTCATTTGAAAAAATGGTCTGCTAATATGCTAATTTACTCTTTAAGATGAGCCCAAACTGATCGAATTTGACGACATATAGTAAAATTTACATCTTCTAACAAATTACGAATATTAAGATTTGAAATAAGACTTGAATATTCTAATAAAATCTAAATAAAATGATTTAAGTATTAAAATTTAAATAAAAAAATAAAATAAAAAAAATAAATATTTATAACCCAATCAAAAACAGGTCTTGCTTATTAAATAGTATCCGTCTTCATATAGAGAGAGATCCTCATCTAGTTTTTATCCAAGTTTTTAAACCCTCAGATATTTATTATAATTTGCATTTATGTTAAACCTTGTCGTAAGTATTACAAAATAAAATTATATAAATATTCATTCCTTTTAGAAGCAATCATCTAAAACAAGTTTAAAATTTTTAAAATACAAATTTAAAATTTCAAAAGTAAATATATATTTATTTTATATTGTAAAAAATATACAAAATCAAAAAATAAATCTATAATAAATATATACATTTATACAAATTATGCTAAATATTTTATAAATTAAAAAATTAATCTAAATTTATGGTATGGTTTTAAGTTCTAAAATTTATATTTAAATAATATGAATCTTAGTATTAAATTGTCTGCAGAAGTTAACTCCTTTTTAATATTAATGTTTATGTTGTAGCCCAAATGTCACCATGTTCCAAGTTAAACTTGGGATATCCCAAATCGAAATTCCTATTTCGGACTTCTCAAACTGCAATTTCTAATTTGGGATGA
>CAMKVN010001908.1:0-15864 GCA_946474995.1 Funneliformis geosporum
AACGAACGAATACTTCAAACCTTGTTTGGGTTCCAAACAAAGATCTTTAACAAACAGAACTCTTCAATCTACAAGCTCTAAAAGTCATTGATCACATGAGAGCTAATAAATAAAACCTATATTAAAACGGTATACTCTTGATTCTCATTTTCTCAAAAATAAAATAAAAATTTCTGTAGTGTTTTGGAATATGAAACTGAGCGAATTGTAACTAAAAAGAAGGGTACAATAATGTTTTTTTGGTTGAGTGCAGTGAGAAGAAACGAAAATATATATAATCCGAAAAAAAAAAATTAAAAAAAAATCAAAAAAAAAAAAAATAATAAATTCTTGTTGTATTGGAAAAGTTTGCCGAGAAAATATAATAAAAATGTGCCAATATTCACGTCCAACTCTATATGCCATAATAAAAAATATAGATGGTTCCGTAAAAAAAACAGAAATAACCTAGGTGTAATATAATGGTAGCTCCTCTACGATTCTCACCTGAATCAACAGTCTTTTTCAATTAAAATTAAATTATGCTGAATTCAGATTTCGTAAGAGCATTTCAATGGCCGAATTAACATCACCACCAGCGGCTAGTAAAGCTCTTATATTCTCAGCTTGATCCATGAAACCCATTTCTTCAAGAGTTTGTAGTTGTGCCCTAAAACGCGTTTCAGGAGGTTCAGAAGTTGTTGTTTGTGATGCTCTATTAAAAATTTAAACATTAGAGTTTTTTATTATTTTATAAAAAACAAAATCAATGATTTACTCATCAACTGTACCCAAGCGATTGTGACATATTCGTGAAAAATGGATTGGGTGATCCGAAAAGAGATGTAGGATAATAAGATTGGGGCATTTGCTGACGAGATGCAAATTGTGACGAAGTCATAAATCTTTGCATAACTTGCTGGATTCGTCTAGAGTATTCGGGGTCGGTTGACATTGATAAGTTTTGAGGTATATTAATATTAGAAAAATTTTGCGTGGTTCCAGGTGCATTCGTGAGAGACGTTGCATTAGGTGTCTCATTTGTCTGAGAGTTTTGGGTCGTTGATGGAGTAGTGGAGCCTTGTGTAGAATTTGCAATCCTGGAGGCTGATGATGGCGATGGAAAAGGCTATAATAGTTGACAATTTTTTTTTTTTTTAAAAAGATTTTGATATAAAAAATAAATAAATAAATATATTTTTTTTTGAACAATGAAAGTAAATAACATTTATAATACCATTTGGAAACCCATAATACCGAAAGATGGTATTCCTAAATTTAAATCAAAAACAAGTTACGTTAAGATTATATATAAATATTATCTTTTGAACAAGGAAAAAAAATCATCTTAAGTTGGATTTTGACTCCATACCTCCAAACATGCTTGTTATATTCCCTGATGTTGACGAATTGTTATTGTTACGTGGTGCCCATGGGTTTGGCAACGGTGTAACATTTATGCGTCCCTCTGTACAAAAAAATCATGACAATAATTAATTAACAAATTACAAAATACGAATTGATTTGATTTAGCTACCTGGAGGACTTTCGACATTCAACATTTCAGCTAGACGTCGGTTTGCTGCTTCTGAAGATTGATCATTCTTTAATCGTAATAACGAATTGTTTTTAGGTTTATCATCCATTTTAATCAAATCATGATGAGAAAACACTTAATTATCAAACATACATTTCTACCGGCAGACTCAAGTGGTTCCTGTAAGGTATGGTACATCCGCCGTAAATGATTAAAACCGCCTGGTATTGTTTCAAGGTTCGCGAGAGCTCGATCTGATTATGAAATAAAGGTAAAATCAATTATACTTTCATTGGAAAAAAAACATTGGTAAATTAAGAATCAAAGTAGAAATATCACCATTATTACGCATCATTTCTCTCATTAATTCAGGATTACGTGCCATGTCCATTGTCTGGAAATAAATAATTACTGCATAAGTAAAAAAAGAATTAAAAATATTGACGCTATAACATCAAAACTAAATTTAAACCTGACGGATGAAGGATGGGTCATTCTGTATTTATAAATTAATACGCAATTGTCAATAAATGCATGATTAAAGAATATATAGAAACTTGATAATTTTTTTTTGATTTTACACCTACAATAATATGACCAATCTCGGGATTTCGTTCTATCATTTGTCTCATAGTAGGATTTTGCATCACCATGGATCTCACTATCTCTGGATTAGAGAGGAGATGCTAAAAAGTATGTATGTATAGGTATATAAAAATCATTAGAAATAACAAGTTGAGACAATTAATGGACAATTTTAATATTATATTGGGCTCCAACCTAGATAATATACCGCAGTTACGATTCATGAATGAAACGACTGCGGTATAAATAGTATAATTTAAAAACGTACATTCTATATTAGAATATTTATCGGGGTGGAATTTACAAACACGTACCCTAATCATTGGTGAATTCATCATACTTCTCATTAAATCTTGATCGAAATTGGCAAAAGGATTTGTTGTCGCAGAATTGGTACTTCTTTGACCAGTCGATGATGGTGGCACATTAGCAGCTTGTTCGGCCGCACGATTATCTGCTCCTCGAACCACATGTATTGTATGACCTTCTTTAACACCTGAAGAACGGAATTGTAAATGTATAAAAGTGTAAAGCAAAGTTAAATAATTATAAAATAATTATAAAATAATCTTTCTAAAAAGATATTGATAGAATTTAGATCATTGTCTTTGTCGGAATGGGTAATAAGTAATTAAAATAAAATAATATATAATATTTATTTTATTTATTATTTATTTTAACTTTGACCCACCATATAGGTCTACCATGTCTTCATCCTTCAGAACCCTCCCAGAGTAAACTAATCGCATACTATTAGCAGGTATAGTGGTACGTAAAGCAAGTTTTTCTTTTAACTGTTGAACCGTTAACTGCCCAGGATCAAATCTATAATCAAAGCCGTCACCGGTGGAAGGACGAAATTTAACGTTGATTAATTGCTCGTTTGAGTCTTCCATAATAAACAGTATAATGTTAAGATAATTAAAAGTATTGGCTTTGTCTCTGTTTTACTAAAAGGTCAGATAGTCTTGTGGAATGAGGTATAAGCTTTGAAAGAGTTTATCAGAAGGTTGAGACTTTGAGGCAAATGCAAAATTCCAACTTGCTTACGCACATCATTTTAGTGATAATTAAAGTTGTGATAATAAGCGTTGATTTGTTACTATCACATTAAATAATTTTCGACCCCCGTTACATCATTATATCTTTTAGTAGTAAAATTCAAAAATTCAAAACAGAAATTATTGATTTTGGCATATGTTGCACGAATCAGATATAAAAAAAATCTCTGGGTGGAATAAGAATATATTTCCTTAAATTTATTATTAAAACCATAAAAAACCTTATGATGCTGACAAAATAATATGTATCTGTACATGTGAATAAAATTGAATAAATGAAAAAAAATTATCTTAGGGAGGGGGTAATCTTGGATGAACATAATTAAACTATACTTTGGAGAGTGTATTATAAAGCATAAATTAAAATAAAGACACTAAAGTGGAAATTATTCATATCTGAATTAGATCTTAACTTATATAGATTAAAATCTTATAGGGGCAAATCTAAATCTTAAACTTCCGGAAGCATATAATTAAACCATATAAAATTCTATATAAATGTATACTGCAGTATAAAAAAATATTAAAAAAAATGAGATCGATCTTTAAAAAGTAAAATATTTTCAGTTATAAAAAAAAAAAGAAAGAAAGAAAGAAAAAAGTAGAAATGATAATATATGTATAAAAAATACAGTATATATAAATGTTTTTTTTTTTTTTTTGGATTTTTTCCTCAAGCTTTTTTTTGGATTTTTTTTGGATTTTTTTTTTTTTTGTTATATTTTGAGAACTTTTGTTACTGAGATCTATTCTTTTAGTTGATAAAAGGCATGTAATTGGCTTGAATGTATGCGTCTAATAACATTACAAGTAATATTGGGAGGAGCATGATGATAAAAAAGCATCCCAGACGTCTTGCAAGTCGAATAAAAAAAAATAAAAAAATAAGTTTATCAGAAGAAATAACAATTCAAAGATCTAAAAGTAACATAATCAATACTTACCTAATTCGTTCAAATTTGGTCATAATATGAGGTTGTTCGTGAGTGATCACTTGTAACTCTTCTTCTAATTCGGCAAAAGTTTCGTATAATTCTTGCAATTCTTCCTCCTTATCGCGTAATTGCTTTTCTTGTTCTTCGGTTGCCTTTCTTATTTTTTCTATCGCGGTCTTGATCACTGCATTCTAATGGAAAAAAAATTAACGCGTTTCATTACAAATGTATTTTGCAGATCGATGCGTAAAATTTGTATTACATAAGCTTGCTTATAAACGTAAGGCGCAGACTAACGAACTATAATATAAAATTGTTTCATTGTTCAATGAATTCTCATTTACCTTTTTAATGAGAGCTTCAACTTCATTATCGTCACCTGCTTCTAAATCGTCTTCAGCGGTGGATTCAATTCCATCAAATAAGCGAGAATCATGTTGCTGCCCAAAAAACGGAACAGAGAATTGATGGGACGACGAATGCATTTTGGATGATCCAACACTAAATTGTTCAAATTGAAAATGAAATGAAAGAATTCTTTCTTTAGGTATATGCATGCTGTCATACGACACAATGGTGTAATTAGAAAAATAATTACCTGAAATCTTCGTATTCTTCTTGAAATGATGCTTGAAATTCTTGCAGCTTTTCAATTAACTAATGAGTGAACAAGAAAAAAAGAATTAAGAAAAAAAATTAAGGTACTCGTTATTACATCTGCTCCCGCAACAAAGAAAGTTTTACCGAGAAAAATGAAATTTTTTTTTTTTTTTTTACCTTTTCAGCAGGGTAAGGTTGCTCATTAGTAATAAACTCTATGACATGTAATCCTTTCATTTCAGGAGCGAACATTGAGGTGGTATGAGAGTTCATTGCGGTAGTCATCATGAATCGTTAGAAAAAAATCTTTTCCTGTTTTCAAAATTTTTTTGTGTTTTTTTTTTTTTTTTGTTTTTTTAAAGAAAGAAGAATAAATAAAATGTTTGAACCAATATAATGGCAATATTTTAAATCCTTTAATTTATTTTTTAATGAGTTTTTTCGTTCGTTTAATGTAAGTTTTAACAGCGCGTTCAAGGAGCACGGTACAATGTCATAATAAAATGGAAGGTAATGGAATTATATAAACTTTCAACAAAGTCGAGAAGTTTCAAAGGACTCTTTTACAAGATAACTTCTCTACAAGTGTTTATATAGTTTTTGGAATAATAGGAATGGTCGTTTCGTTATACAGGAAAAGAAAAGGGAAAACGCGAAAGTTATAATGAAAAAAACAACGCTGTGCGAAGTTTTTGCAGAGGAGAATGGAAGAAAAACGGAGAGAAGAATTTGTATGACAAATGCAACGCCTCCTGTTGCGCCTGCAGTACTTAAAACTTTGAAAAAAAAAAAACTTTTTTTTTTTTCAAAGAAAGTTTTTTTTTTTTACAAGAATTTTTAAATATGTGCGGAGTCCACCTATCATCACGAACGGTATTAGAATTATACGGTATCTAATTTTATGCAGTTGACATTTTTGACAATTTAAAGTATAGAATTATATGGCCAGGTGGTATGGGTGTGGTATGATTGTGAACTTATTTGGTATTATTCTCGTCGCTTCTGGTTGTAAGGATTAAAGTTGATCGTGTTTTGTTGCCCGATTTGAATTACGCAGCCATTTTATCAATAAAAGTCCATTGTTTTAAAAAAATTTCGCTGTTGCACGTGGAGATGCGTTTTTATCCTGTTGTGGAAACTGTATGAATTTGCATATTGTTGTTCTGTAAACATCTATCAAACCTATCAAACAATAGATTATTAATCCGATTATTCGGTTTCCAATAAAACACCGAAAATCCTCTTCGGTATGTGATCATGTGGCCGTCGGTATTAAATTCTGTATAAATATCACCCTGAACTGTCAATGTCTGCCTATTACGGTACGCATTATTTTTTTTTTAATATATATATCATTTTTTTTTTTTTTTTTTTTTTTTTTGTTACTCATAAATTATTTGCTACGGCTCCCCCTTACATACATAATAACAATAGTTTGAAATTTAATAGATTTATTTTCATTTTTATTGGTGTATAACCGTTAATAATAATATAATTTTTTTTTTCCCTTAAAAAAAAATAATAATGAGGTCATCTAACGAAAACAATGATGAATTTTCAAAGAGAGTCCACGGAAAAACAAATATGAAAAAGGTATTAAAAGTCTCTTACAATTTACTTAAAGTTAATCATATACCTTCATCAAGCAAGTCAAACGTTGAAAATGAGAACAACAAAAAGGAGAAGAAAGGTATTCGGTTAAAAACTAGCATGAAAGCTTATTTGGAAGTAACAAGGCAAGGTTTTGAGAAACTATCTTGGTCTTCTACTACTAAATATAATAAGCAAAAAATAACGATTAAGGAAAACATGCAGACAATCAATGATTCATGTCTAGAGGAACAACAGCCCACCATTAATCGATTACCTAAATTTAACAAGGTTAATTTTGTGGCTGCTGTAGGCCAAGTATTTTTTAACAATACTGTCTTTCTTATGTATTATCTCTTACAATGGGCATTATTAAATAAAATTTAATTTCTATAAATATTTATTTTTTATAGGTGCCACAAATTAATCATAATAATGTCGACACGAAAGAAACGCTTGAACAAGTGCAAGAGATGCATCAGCTTATCAAATTATTACAAGACATGTTGGAACAAGAAAGAGGCAACCTATTTGAACCTGCAAAAAACCTTTTATTCATTCATACTCAATTGTTTCAATTAGAATTATCAAGAGATAACACTATGCAAGAAGCAAGAACAGTATCACAAGATGTTATTGGTAAATTAAGGGGTTACTTTAGCCAATTGGATAAATTTTCTCATCATTTCACAAATTATCTCTTTGAATTGTCAAGCATTTTAATCCCTTTAGCTAAAAGTGGACAAGCATCAACTACCATCGCTAGTATTGGTAAAATTATTGAAAAAGAAGAAGCGGAAGACGAACGCTCATTATTTAAAGTCCATGAAATTAATCATCTGGAAAATCAACGCGATTCTAGTTTAGAAACCGGAAAGAATATTGCACGTACAATAAAATCATACAAAAGTAAATTTAAAGAACAAGTTCACAGTTCGATAGGTGAAACTTTTAAAGTAACCCTTCAAAAATGTGGAGAATTACCTTTACAATTGTTGTTAGATCAATTGGATTTCATTTATAATGATTTAAAATTAGTGAAAAATGAGATTGTTCCCCACTTTCCTTCGCATTACAAGTTGCTTTTATTATTTGTGTTGGAGTATCATCGGAATGTTTATACGTGTATGGAGGAAGTTCTACATAATGATCTTGATGCAGGATCAATTCTGATTTTAATTAGGTGGGTACGACATTACTATACATTTATGGATAAAGAAATGCAACAATCTGAAGACATGTTGGAACCAACGTTGTTGGGTGAGCGAGAACAGGAATTGATGGATGAATGTCTTAAAATGATGCGTAGTAAATTTCAAGAATGGAAAACGAATCTGATCGAAAACGATATTAATGAATTTACAAAACGTCAAGATCGACCGGAATTAGGTTCAAATAATTTAGCGGGGTTACCTGGGATTCCTGTTTTGATTAACATGGTAAGACAGCAAATAGACGTTGCAACGGAATTTGCAACCTATCAATTACTGACTGAAGTAATCAATTATTGTTGTGAGATAATGACAGAAGTTCAATCAATATGGATTAGCGTGATGAAATCCGAATTTCAGCGACATTTGGATAATCAAGATATATCGCCTGAGGGACTTGTTATATATATCGTTGCATTGGCCAATGGGCAAATTGATTTCTCCAATTTCTTAAAACAATTTAAATCATCATTACCTGAAGAATATATCAAAAACGTTACTGAAGTACTTAATAATGTAATGAACGGTTTCTTAAATGTCGCGACGAATGCTATCAATACTATCTCGGATATTGTATATAATGACCTCAAGAATCCTTTTAGAGAAATGCACACTACAAAATGGTACGAAAGAGATCCAATGGCCGTGATTATTTTAACTCTCAAAGATTACATGGAGGAATGTCATTCATACCTAAATCCTGAAGTTTTTCATCAATTAATAATCCGCATACTTGGTCAGTTTGTAATAGCATATATTGAATCAATGCGTAATAGAACCGTTAAATTTAGGATGCCATATTGTCTTGATAAGATGAAACAGGATATTTGTTCGGTATCAGAATTTTTTGGACAATATATTGAAGCGCGAGAATTAAATTCACAACTAGATGTAATTTATAAATTACATAACTTCTTGGGTACTTCTAAAGAATTAGTTTATTTGGATTATTATACGCTTCGAAAAGCTTATGGTGATTGCCCAAGGAAATACTTGAAAATCATTTTATCAAAAAGAGATGATCTTAATCTATTTGCGGTGAAAAAAATTAATAAAATACTAAAGGATAAGGCCGCAGAAGCTGGAGAATATACTGGCGAACCAACTGTATTTAGTAAAATCATTATTAAAGATTTAGAGGGAAATGCTCGTGATGAGTTAAAAGGCGAATTTCATGAAGTATTTCATAATATGAAATTACGTTCAGTAAAAAAAATCATCTAAAGATATCTATCTACTGATTGCATGGAATATTGTCCAGTAAATTACGTACATTCAATGAAAAAAAAAAATCCCTTATAGATTTTTTTTTTTTTTTTTTTTTTTCACAATCGAAAATTCATTTTTCGAACAATATTTGCATATTCATCATTATAATAATAATTTTATCTAATAATTGTATTTATTTATTCACTTATTAAACAATCTTAATCTTAACCATTTTAAATTGAACTCGGTATTAACAAAATAACTTAATACGGTCAAAAAAAATATCGATATACATTGAAAAGTTTTTGGTTGTGATTTTCATCGTGCTTTGTTTGTATAAAAATGAGGTTTGAAGTTATACAACGCAGTAACAAAAATAAAAAGTAATACGGTCGTTGGTACAACATCCAAGCAAATGTTGTGTCATTATGACAATGAAATAATATACCTAGGCATTAGATCACATATTATTATTACTTAAAATTTTTGGTATTATTTTTAAAATTTAATATCCCCTTCACTAATATCACTTAAAGATAATAATTCCAATTGACCTTTTCCATTTGTATTTGATTGTAATAATTCATTAATGGTTCTAAATTGTCCAGGATCAATTGTACATATCTGCAAGATTTTTTAGTTTAATAAAGAGAAAAAAAAAAGAATTGATAATTAGTTAATTTCTTCAAATGACATTAAAATATATTATTATATTTACCAATTCGTACGCATCACCATAATTTTCATCCTCAATATTAGAAATCAAAGGTGTTAATTTTTCTTTAACTTTCTTTTCTTTGATAGGAGTAGTAATTCTTAAACGCATTTGTGCACGGGCAATAGGAATGATTTTCTTTTCTTGAAGTTGTTTGATAACTTCTAAAACTTGTGATTTTGTATTACGATTCACATTTACCGAAAGATGTAATTCACTCATTGCTTTTTCAATCATCGTGACAGTATATGGTCTTTTTGTTTCAGGGTTAACGCACTTTTCTGCAACCATGGTAGCAATTTCACGATAAATACTGTCAATCTGGTGTGTTCTTTCTTTATCACTAACTTGTAATTGTCCTTTTTCCAAAATCTATGTTCAAAAAGAAATTTTCATGGTGAAAGAAAATAAATGTAAATAATTTAAACGAAAATAAGTTGTTATAATATCATTACCTCCTTAATGATTTTATCTAAATCCTCAGATTTAAAACATTTCTGTAAAATGTCTTTTGGAGCTACTTCTCCCTTAGATACATTTGTAAATACATTATTGATTTGAATAACATTATCTAAATCCGTTTCCCTGTAATGCTTATGAATCAAAAATATTGTAATAAAAAAAAATGAAAAAGAAAAGTAAATTAGTTGATTGACTCACACTCCTGTCCTGTATTCAAGTACTTTATTTTTATAACAAGCAACTTCAAATCGCTTGCCACCTTTCTTTAGACGAACCACAGAAACGTTAGTAAGTCTTTAAAAGAAAAAAAAAGAATATATATATATATATATGTATATATTTTTCTTTTTAATTAGAACAGAATATTTAAGAAGAGGAAATATAGGAAAAGGATAAAAATTACACACTTTATTTGATTGCTAGGTTGGTTAAGTGGCATTTTGAAATGAATAAGTTAAGACAAAAACATTTTTCACATTTTTTATCATGCAACATAAAAAAAAATCAGATCATGTGAATTTTTTAAAATTTGAAAAAAAAACTTTCATTTATTACATATTTAAAGAAATTCATTACAAAATTATTACATATTGAAATATTTCGAAAAGCAAAAGCAAAATTATCCAACCAAAAAATTCATCACTAATGCTCAACGTTATCAATTTATTTTTCTTCTTTTGGATTTGTGAACGTTATCTTGTTGCAAATTATCATCAACCTTTTGAACGTAATTCCAGAGAGTTTTGTAAACGGACTGATTGAATCTAATATCAGCGTGATAATTTCTAACATACTCTTTCATCTGCAAAAGAGTGTCTTGATACCAAGCCATCTCTAAATTAGGAAATTTCGCGAGAATATAACAAAAAAACACGAATTCAATTGGAGCAAATCGATGATCTCTGGTAAAGACTTCATCATCAACTTTGATTAAAAAGTCCAATTCAGCAAAAACTCTACTAGCTTTTTGTTTGAGTTCCTGTGGTACAGAACGATCGTCCTGTAAATATTTGGTGATGGCACCAGAAGCCGCGCTGAACTTGGTCGGATTGAGTTCCATCATGTGAAGTGCTTGTACTATTAGTTGAAATGGTTTGCCGCGTTTATTATCTACAATCTTATTAACGGATGGGTATTGTTCAAGAAGATTTTTAGCAAGCTCCGCGATTGGAGACGAGATAACGTGTAATTTTTCTATTCATAAAAAATATATATATATATATAAATTGATATATTTTATATGAAGTTGATGTCAGCTTTTTAAACATTCATACCTGCCGTAGTCAAAGCCAATCCAAGTTGCACGCGACTAAAGATTTCTTGCTCTTGCTCGATATTCAGATCATAATACTCGACTAAAAAATAAATGATAAAAATTATCGAACTCGGTTTTTTAAAAAATAAAAGGTATTAAGATTGCCCTATACGTACTACAAACTAATTCGGAATTATCGAAATCATCTTTTTCTCCAATTGACAAGGCATTTGTATTTTGATCATCATCAATATTCTCATAATAAGTCTTCTTCGCTTTTCCTTCACTTGGGCAGAGATATGGAATTTCATTGTTCATAAACCTAGACAACAAAAATGAAATTAAAATAAATAAACATGAATGTTTAAAGTTTTTGTTTTATATTAATCATTTTACCTTCGAATTGAAGTCAATCTTTGCTTGCCATCTATACAAATACGTAACCATCTATTTCTATCTAATTTCTTGCAGGAGAATAAGATGGGTGGGACGTAATAATTTTTGAGAATCGAATCAATCAAATGACATTGTTTAGTATTATTCCACACAATATCTAAAAAAAATAAAAAAATGATTAATGAAATTAATTAATTATTTTTATTTATTTATTTGTATGTACCGCGTTGAAATTCTGGGTTCGTGTCAATTAAGCCTCTCTCCATCCAATCGTACAACTTGTATAGGGTATGATTAACATTTCTTGGTTTTGATAAAGCTTCATTCATCTTTTGATTTAAGAAAATTTGTTTTTATTAATTTTATGGTTAACAGAGTTGAAACCTTTTTTTTCTAAATAGGTGCTTTTTATTATATGTTGTATATTACTCATTACATTTTAATAAACTATTCCAAATATTACTCATTACAATTTACTTTCCAAACAGTCAGAATTAAGCTTTTTTTTTTACTTTTAAATTAACAAGAGTATTGATATACAGATTGAGGATAACCAACTTATAACTAATATATAACCAAAATCAATAACCTCTAGTTTATTTGCAATATTATCGCCCGGTACGAAAAATGAACGGGTATCGGTTGGAGAAAGAGTTTTTGTTGGGGTGGGAGTTGATTCGGTATGATTGCTTTCTTCAAGAGGAATAATTAGAGGAGGTTTTTCAACACCTTTCGTGAATGAAATACTAGCGGTAAATTTTGTTTCAAAACCATTAGGATTAATAACTCCCAAACAATTAATCTGTTCGGTATTAAAAGGAGGGTTAGATGTCCCTTCACATTTCTGCACAGGTTCGATACCACAAGATAATTCTGGTAGATATAATACATTAGGAGCATTTTGATCAATCAATGAACGAATAAATGTATAATTCGATACAAATACAAGTAATCCTTCTTTATCATAATGTGCTGGTCGATTTCCGATTTCATTTATGCCGAACCCATTTGTTGCATTTTCTGGTGTTTTCACCACTTCTAATATGTAACCTTTGTCGCGTAGAAAGATTTAATTTTTAGGGGGTTAGTTATGATAATGCGAATGTTGTGCACAAACATTTAAGAGATTGACATGTTTATTTACATCTTACAAAAGTCAATATACAAAAAAATACATACTGATATAATTTGTTAGAACTTTACTACAAGTATACCATGCTTGATATTCGGGAATTACACCAATGCCACTACTTGTGTCTCCTAAATTTTGAGAATATACCACCTAAAGAATTTTATATTTTGTTTCCTTTAGTTCAAATTATTTCCACCACGAGTGTTTAGGGAGTTCTTAGCGTACCTTTAATATTAAAGTGAGAATTATTAAAATCATAAAATTTTTTTTAATCATCTTTATTATCTGCGCCGATTTTTTTCCTTTAAAAAAAATTATTTTTTTTTTGGTCAATTTATCTTGCTTTATAAAAAAAATTGTTTTTAAGGGGCTGTGAATCTTATTTAACAATGAGGCGAAGTAATGTAAACATATTACTATAAATGATTTTTGTTAAACAAAGCAATATATATTACCTATTATAAAATGAACTATTTTAGTATGACAATAGAACAACTATACGATACTTCTTTAGAGACATACATGATTCGACATGAAAATTTATGCATTATTTTATTGGTTATAAAGAAAAATTCCATATTTTAAAATTCCCTCTTTCTTCTTTCTCTCATTCCCATCCCGCTAATAATTCTAAAAATAAATTTCCTTACTTGGAAACTTGTTCAAAAATTTATATATCCCACTGCAATGAGACACCCACACGGAAACCTTTAGTAAAAGGCGAAAGGTTTATACGATCTGCAGGTATCTCGTGGAAATGATGTGGATTTCATCTTGAATTCAAAGTCCATTTTATAAACATTTCAGAAAATATGGGATTTCTAATGACGTACTCTATATATTCGTCATATGACTTGGACAGTCAGACATTTGATTGAAATGAAATTAGCGGATTTTTAATTGAATCAATTTTATTAATAATTTTTATTTAAAATAGTTGCGCAATAAACTATCATATCTTTGTCTTTAAGTGCAAGCTTGCAAGTCTATGTATGTCTCTGTATGTCTATGTTATACGTGTTTTTTTTATTTAAATAATGATAAATAAATAAATTATCAAGAAACATGCATATACATATGATTATATATATTTATTTCAAACACCTTACCGTGCTTTTTTTTAGTATCAAACAACCTTTTTTGCTAACCATTCTTTCCATTGATCAAAAGTCCACCCAGAACTAATTTCATTATTAATTATATGATCGAATAAAACGGTGGGACTAACATGAATTCCTGTTTGTCTTCCCAATTTAATGTGTAACTTCAAGTCATTTGTGATTTTATTTCCTTCATTACGAGCTTTCTCAAATTCATCTACTACTGGTATATCAAGTAATGAAAGAAATTGAGAATAACTTGAAGCCATTCCAATTTCCTTAACATGTTTAGCCAATGATTCATAAATTTGTGCCCGACTCAAATTCTGTACCGATTCATCAAAGTATCTAAATACGGCATAAATAAAAAGTATGGTTATTCATTTATTTCATTTTACATCACCATTATTGTTTGCAAGTGTAAGTTATAAATTTATGCCTACTGTTTTTGAACATCGAATAACTTATCCGAGAACAGAAAAAACTTTGTTGAATCGATTTTCTCAACAGCGAGTGCAGCCTGAAATATATCGCTTTTATTAAAAAATGGACACATCTTGCATATTACAATTTCTAATTCAATTATATGATAAAATTTTTACCTCATGAACAACGGTTGAGAACGGATGCCAAGGTTGTACTTGGTGCCTAAAAACGAATTGTACTTTTCCGGGATAATTTTTTTCTATATATGGATAAACTTCCTAATGAACATCGATTATTATCAGTTATCACATTCCGTTAATAATTGAAATTTTGTCAAGAAACTCACATTTCGAACTCTCTTGTATAGTTTAGCAGAGAAAGGACACTAAAAAATAATATCGTATTATAATAAAATTTCTAAAGTGACTTTTTAAGTGAATGATATGCATGACAAACCAAGTAGTCCAAGTAAGCTTCTAAAACGTGTGGTGCAGTGCTTGCACCTAAACGATGACCTGGAGAAGTGAGAGACATTCTTAGTATATATAAAAAAAAGTGAAAAGTTAAATTGATAATCATAAGATATGACGGGGAAACTGCCGGGAAAGGTAAAGAATGAAATTCTCGGCAATTTTTGCATTGACTAAATTATGACTAATACTGGCTATTTATGACATGAAAATCATGCTAACACAATTAGATAGACTTACCTTAATAATTTTAGCATAACTAAATAATTTTGGCATAATAAAAATATATAATTCTAATTGTATTAAGTTATATATTTTTAAAATGGTTTACAATTTTATTTAATACTAAAAATCAGATTAATTTAATTCATTTTTACTATTATATTAAATTTTTATTAATTAAATTTTTAATTTATATAAAAATGTAATAAATAAATAGAATTAAATATATTAAAATAAATATGTATATTTAATAAATATTTATAATATTAAAACTTTATTTATATATTTCTTATTATATTCTTTAATATAAAAATTTTTTGATTACAGCTAATTTCTTAATTTATAAACCGTTAATAATTTTTTAGTTACATTTAATCACAATATCTTATAGTAAGTTTATTATATAATTATATTTCAAAATAATAATAATTACATTAAAATTTTGATCTATTATAAATATATAATAAATTATTCTAAATATATTTTTAAAAATTATTAATAAAATAAAATTTTTACAATAAAAATGAAAAAAACTTCAAAAAATGTTTTTTGAGTTTAATATTATTAATATACAATTTTTATAAAAAACAATTGTTAGACAGGGTAAAATAATTAAATGTTAATTTTTAGTAATATTTATTGATTACAAACTTTATATAATATTAAATAGAAAGGTAATTATTTATTTATTCAATAGAATAATAACTCAAAATTTTAAAGCTTAATTATATTTTAAATATAGAAACTTATCAATAGAAAGAAAAAAATTTAAAAAAATATATTTTATTTCATATGTTAAATATGATTTTTTTACTAAAATAAATTTAAATCAATAATTCTTTATATTACATGATTTTAAAACTACCTATTTAGAATTCTACCTATTATTTAGATAGTGTTATCCGAAAAATAGGACATTTATTTTTAGGTAAGAGGTTGAGTTCGTTATGTTATAAATTCTTAGTTGATTTGATGAAAC
>CAMKVN010001909.1:0-15861 GCA_946474995.1 Funneliformis geosporum
ATACAAATCTATGAAAGTAGGTCAACTTAAATATATTGATAGTATGCAATTTATGAATACTAGCTTAGCCTCTCTTATAGGATTTCACCGTAATGTTTCGTAAATCTTATGATACCGTAATCCTACATAAGATTTTGACTGTAATATTACGTAAAAATACGACCCGTAACCCTACGTAGGATTTCACCGTAATTTTTATAAATCTTATGAACTTGTAAACTTACGTAGTTTTATAACGTAATACTCTAAAATATTACGAAAATCATAAATCTACGGAATATTACACTGCATTTAAGTTCCAGATGAAGTATTAATCATCTTATTCTCCAGCGCAAAAAGAGAGAGATAATAATATTTGATTATCCTGAAAAGAGGGTTCAAATCATGTAATCCATATATATGATAAGGAATAGAGATCTCAGAAGGTTTGTAATGTGTCTTGTTTATTATTTTTATCGATTTTCATCTTTCTTTTCAATCAGAATATTCAGAACCTAATCTTTTTTTAATTTTTTCTCTTTTCAACGTATACGATAACTAAAATCAATCTAAATTTTTTATCAGGTTCGGCTCTTTTTATGACGCAATAATTCAATAGGGGAGACTACCCAAAATATAAAAGTTGCAAGAAAAAGGTGGTACAATGATGATGTATACGTAGATAACTCAAAACCGCCTTTGAATGCTCTGAGGTGAATCATTTCAGCTTCATTTCAATCTGAATAGTAAGTAGTTATATGTTTATTAATAATTTATTTCACTTATATAATTAATTGTTTGTTTTTATATTATAGAACGTGTTTATCATAAATATTTTATAGAAGACAATTCAGCTTCATTTATCGAATAGTAAGTTGTTTGTTTATTTATTTCACTTTATACAAATTTATTAATAACTTATTTCACTTTATATAATTAATTATTTGTCTTTATATTATAGAACGCATCTATTGTAATAATTTATAACATTAATAGTAATTATAACAATGGAATGTAACAAGTGTAATACAATAATTGAACAATGTATAGTAATATAACAATGTATAATGGTTGTAATAGTTGAACATGTAATATTTTATTATTATATAATATTAAATAAAAAATGTATATTGCATATTTTATTAATAAAAATTTAAACTACGCATATATTAAAAATGGTCGATATCGGATCCCAAATACATTATAAAATATGCCTGATTTATCGAAAAATCAGATATATCAGGTCATATAAAGATACTTGATATTCTTCCTGAAACTTAACTGTAACTTACCTGTTACTTACCTGAAATGCTCCAACCTGAAAGGTTTCATGAAGTGTTCCAAGAATTGGCTATATTTCACATAATACTATCAGATTACATTCAAACTGGATTCAGTGAAAAAACAAAGATTTATCAAGTGATCATCGATCACCTGATAGATCTTCTTCTGACCTGTAACATTTATTATTAAATAAATTAATATTTAATAATATATTCTGCTATGAAAGTCGGATATGGTATTTATTAATAAAAAATTAATTTTTATTAATTTTTTATATTAAAATGCCACCCCGAAAGTCAGACACAGCATTTATTATTAAAAAAATTAAATTTTAATAATAAAATGCTATTCCAAAAGTCAGACATAGTATTTATTAATAAACAAAATAATTTTTATTAATTTTTTATATAAAAATGCTGCCCCGAAAGTCAGATGTGGCATTTATTAATAAAAATATTAATTTTTATTAAATTTTTATATAAAAATTCCACCCCGAAAGTCGAACGCAATATTTATTAATAAAAATATTAATTTTTATTAATTTTTTATATAAAAATGCCAATCTGAATGTCAGAGGTGAATTTTTGTTAAAAAAAACAAAATTGTTGTTTTTTTTAATATTAAAACACTATTCCAAACATCAGAGGCAGATTTTTGTTAAAAAAACAACAAAATTGTTGTTTTAACATTAAAACATTATTCTGAACATCAGAGGCAGAATTTTTGTTAAAAAAACAACACACTTTAAAATGTCTAATTATTAGATATCTGCATTTATGAAAAGGTATAAACTGGCTTGGCAAAAGCATACAAGAATTTCACAAAAACTTTCTGCACAGATTGAGAAATAAGTAGAAAGGTTTTGCCAATTTATTATTTACATTAGGGTTGAAAAATCCTATGAGTTAGATAACATTTTCAATATAGATAAGATACCTGTATAGTTTAATATGATAGGGAATTTCATCATCAATTAGAAAAATAAAAAGACAGTTCAGATTCATATAAAAGGTAATAAAAAAACCAGTTTACATTTATTCTAAAATATGTAACAGTTGAGAATTTTTGCAAAGTTTGTGATATTAGAATTATAAATTTTTTTAGTGAAATATTTGAATAATATGTACTTATATATTTTAATAAATTAAAATTTTGTTATATTATAGATAGTATAAAATCACCTCAAATATGTGTTTTTAAGAGAAAACGAATTCTAAAAGGAGAAATAATTCCTTCTGATATTTTTATCTGATTTCAAGAGAATGGATGCATGAATGCTAAATTAATGAAGCAATATGTAGATTATCTCAGTAATATAACAAATAATAGAGGGTTCAGGATTCAAGTGATAATAGTTTTGATTCCTTTAGAGAACATTTGAAGGAATCTGTTAAGCAAAAATTTTAAGATTCAGGGTTTGATTTAGCAGTTATTTCAGGTGAATTGACTAATATGTGTCAACCCCTTGATGTTGCAATCAATAAACCTTTCAAGGATAACCTTCATAAAGAATGGCATCTCTAGATAGCTAATAGAGATGCTAGGCTAACTGCTGAAGGTAACCTTCAACATGCTAAGATTGGTGATGTGTGTATATAGGTAAAAAGATCATGAGAGCAAATTTCTGATGAGGTAATTATTAATTCTTTTAAAAATTGTCATATATCAGATGTTTTAGATGATCTAAATATTAGTGATGATGATATGGAAAATTCTGATAAAGAAAATGAGAATGAGATTATTGATATTAGTAATAACGATAATACAAATTTTAATGAATAGTTGTAGTTAGATTATTTTTTATTTCTTTTATTTGTAAATTCAATAGTTTTAAAAATCTATTTAATAATAAATCTTTTATTTTTATTAATAAAATTATAAATTTTTATAGGGGGTGCTTAATTTCGGGATATTTATAAATGTAGGGATGCTTATTTATTTTTTGGAGGTGCTTAATTTCGGGACTGTACGGTATTAGCAAATTCATCGTGATGAACTAGAGCTATAAAATGTTAAGTTTATGAGGATCTTAAGATTAAATCTTTGGGCTATTTGCGAATAAATCATGTTACGGATTATATTATTTACGTAAGTGATATGTCTGTACAAATGTACATTAGAGGATCGGTAATCCTGAGGCGTTTACAATAAATTATCATTATAATCGACATTCATCAAGCCGTGGAATCCAAATGGGAGGTTCGTATTAAACAAAAATAATTTCATAATTATTCTATATATGTAAAGACACTGAAAAAAAAATTGTTCGCTTTTTATATAGAAAACGATTAAGGATCGTACAACAGCATCTTTGTTTTAGTACCGTCATGTGATCGTCAGTTCGGTTGAAAAAACTAACCATGTAACATAAATACTGTACAAATCAGGATGAATATTCACATTTTTACATAAAAGGAAATAAAGGGGTGAAAATAAATAGCTTAATTGAAATTTTACTCAATTCATGACAAGAAAAGAAAAGGATTTCTTATCAATAAATTTATCCGGTCCGGATACATTCAAAATAAGGTTTCATTTCAGGTCAAGTGATTGAAAGGGTTTCCTTTTTAATAAAATGCCGAAACAATTAAAAGTTAAAAAACCTATCCTTTTCCTTTAAATATAAATATATTCATAACGATAATTTTTTTTTCCTTAATTTCTTATCGTTTGATAACGATAAGGACAGAAAACAAGAAATGGGAGTGGATGAAATTCCTAAAATACAAATAGAGTTAGACAGTAATTCTGTTAAATCTTCTTCAAGTCTTGACACTCAGGATATTGAAATTTTAAGTTTATACGTCGAATCTATTATATCAAATAAATCTTATTCGACCATAAATTTATCATCCACATCTTTAGCGATAGAAACTAAAACGATAGATTCTACATCCGAGACTAAGCCAAAGAAAAATAAGAATTTCATTGAATCAGTTAGAAATTTTTCATTTAAACAATCAGTCATTAAATTATATCGAAACAAGGAAAAAGTTCAACCTTTTATTCCAAATGAGAAACAAAAAGAAAGAGAAGATGCATTTTTAGGTTATTATGAATGTTATAGCACAGGTAATTCAAAGTTATCAATTCCAAAATTTTCTTTATCCACGGCTAGGATTGATTTACATAATATGAGAACCTTGGAGGCCAAGCATTTAGTACTTACGAAAGTTAAACAATCCCCATATATTGGGAAGGCTTCAATATTTATCATTACGGGAAAGCACGATAAAATTGATGGTGGTTCAGAATATTCCGGTAAAATGTATAATTTATTTCCTGAGTGGATGCAAGACGAATCTATTAAATATTTGATAGATGAAGAACCCGTTCGTGGACTTGGAACTTATGAGGTATTTATCAACAAACATAAGAATGAATACGATGAAATCACTGAAGAAACCTTAAAAGATTGGGAAAAAAGGGCAAAACAAAAAAATGATGTAACGTACAAAATGGCCTTGGCGGGGTTTTACCTGAAAGGTAATAAAGAAGATCATAATAAAGCTAGAAGGTTTTACGTAGAAGCTGCAAAGTTAAATTCATGTGAAGCGAAATTATGTTTAGGATATATGTATTCCATTGGAAAATCCGAATACAACCCAAAGAAGGCTGAAAAATTATTTATAGAAATAATAAACTCAAAGAAAAGAAGTAAATTGGTTTATAGGTTAGCGATGAGAAATATAGCAATATTGCATCACAATAATTATGTAATAGAATCCTTTAAGCTGAAAATTTTATTAAAATCATCAAAATTAAAAACCGCAATAAAATGGTATAAAAAATCTTTTAAAGCGGGAGATGGACAATCCGCATATCATCTTGGATTGCTTTATGAAAGTAATAATGGAATTAAAGAGGATAAGGATGAAGCAGAAAAATGGTTTAGTGAAGGCGCAAAATTAAATAATTTATATGCGAAAGCCAAATATGGAAGAATTTTAGCCAATAAAGAAGGTGTGAACGAGAATGAAAGAAAGAAAGCGATTCAAATGTTAAAAGATACGGCAAAGAAAGGACTGGTTATGGGTCAAACTTTTCTTGGCGAATATTATGAGAAGAAGAAAAATTATGAAGAAGCCGTTAAATATTATTCAGAATCTGCTATGCAAAATCATGGATATTACAGTCACGTTGCACAATTTCGTATTAAAGAATTATATGCCGAAGACTTTATTTCGAAGGTTGAAAATCTCAAATATATATTAAATTTATATGAAAAAGAATTAAAATATTATTACAACGGTCACGATGAGATTCTTAAAAAAATTCACTAACCCGAGATTAAAATTAGTTTGAGTTTTAATCAATTCAATCCATGTAAATTATTTATATTGTACTAATTAAATCATAAAATATGTAAATTATTTTTTTTAAATATAATAAATATATCAATATATTAAAGGTAAAAAATGCAACGTAAATAATTTTTAAGAAAATCTGTAATTCAAGTCGCTTATGTTATTATTTGTTAATATAACTTCTTGGAGAACTGTTATTTCCAGATGTAAATAACACTTTCAATATTTATCATAAACTTTAAAAAATAAGCAACAATGTAAAAGTTAACTGTATTTTTTTAACATTGACACTTCGGAAACATTCGAGATTTTACTACGCCACAAAGCATTGAATTTTGAGAAAAATTTAAAATTTTAACCAAGGTATTTTCCAAATTGAAGAATATTTAGCAATTTTTGAAAGCAATTGATTTTTCACAACTTGTAAAGGTTTCATCATTAGACCTACTGTACCTTTCAAATCCATACCGTTGTTATCATGAGGATTGTTAATCGGTCAATCATTAATTCCATCTTCAGTCCTTCGATTAAACCATCAAATCGCTTTAACTATACAACCACCATCAATTCTTATGTTCGTAGCAAAGAATTACTTTATTGTCCAAGTTTTTTCTCCAAAAATACTATTTGATACGATTAGTGATATTTTTAGAATAATCTCATTAACCCTTTTTCGTTTAAAGAATCTTTCTACATCATTTAATCTTTATGCATTTTTATCGGTGCATTCGGTGCATTCATCGATAGCAACAAAGAGACGTCACGTCAAAATAACTGTGAAAGATTTTTTAAAAAAAAAAATTTTTTCTTGAAAATCCCGATACATACGTTACACGATGCAAATTATATTATTTTATCTCTAAAATAAATACTTTTAAATAAACGATTAACAAGAACTGGTTTCTATATATACAAAATTATCGTTTTATATAAAAAAATCGGATTAATCATGGTCAGACTGAGATTATATCATGATTATCAACCAGTATCGTAATCTCAATCTTAATTCGAAGTTCTATATATTTTAAGAGAATGAGTTTACAATTACTCTCCGTACGATCTGGAAATGTTTCGATACTGTAATACTCATGTCACTTTATTATTTAAAGGAATTGTTAACGATAAATATGGCAACACTTTCATTATAACTTACATTAAAATGTGATAAATAAAATGCACGCGCGGGCCCATATTGTCATCATACATGTTCCTTTACTCTGTAATTTTTAAAATGACGCATAAAGAGTTAGAGATACTTGCTCTAATTTCTTTTCTCCCATACAAACCATTACTATGAATAATATCAACATGTACACTTTGACAAGGTGGTGAGAACCATCCACCATCTATGGCTAACGTTAACAGATGTACTATCGGGTCCAGCAGCTGATAATTTCCGTATTACCTGTGCAATCCAATGAAATCTTTTGTATTTTTACCAAAATGTTATTGCTATATGATCTTTGGCGCTTTTCTCCAATTCGCCAAAAACTTTCTATTATTTTTGCACACGAGTATTTTTCAAAATGTTATGCAAGGACTTCAGAATTCAGTTTATAGTAAGGATGCTTCGATATCCATTACTTGAACATTCACGTGATACGATTTCGTCATCGCGATTGAAATATTTTAGACAAAATAATAAAAAAATGATAGATTCCACATAACAGATAACGATAGTATATAATATAAATTTCCATTTTGAACTTTAAAAAAGAAATAAAATTAATATTCGAAGGTTTTTAAAAACTTAGTCATAATGTTCGTAAAACTATATCATAGATCATCAAGTGACCTTCTAGCTTATTACTGCGTGTTGAGAAATCTTTCCTTAATAAATGTATCTCAGCCATCCTGTCAAATCCTGTTATCTCGTAAAATATCCCAAATCTTTTCCAAGAACTATTTCCGTTAGTTGGTAAAATTCGTTCTTCAAAATTTTCATAAAGGACATTAAAACTTTTCATCATTTTACGGCTTTCTCAAATTTTAAAAATCTTAAAATAGTCTAGTCTGTAAACAAATTCGTTACCTTTTGAAATTTCCAAAACATCCAATAGGAATCAAAAACTTATACATAATCTCATTTTTTTGGATAAATAAAATCTATACTGATTCGTACGACCACCAAAAACCTCCAATTAAAATAAGTAATTCTACTTATAAGAAATGTGAACCTTGCTAAAAAGATAATTTATTTTTTTATTATTATTAGGTGTAACCCGTTGCTTCGCCCCGGGGTGTATCAAAATTCCGCAGTACTATACTATTAACCTTCAATCGGAATTTACAGTAACACTAAAAAAACTTCATATAATGATAATAATAATAAAATATAGTTTATTTTTTAGTTTTACACCAAAAACTTCATTATACACAATATTATTTGTCTTATAGTTCTGAAAACCATCACCAGTAGAACTTTCTTGATAGTGCATCGTTATCATCATGGAAACATATTCATCATATGTTATATACAGTGCAAGCATCATTATACAATTTACATTTAACTTTTTTACTAATTAAAATTTTTTATTAATTAAAAAACCTTTTACTAATCAAATCTCTATTAGTCACATTCTACACAATAAAGAGCTTCTATGTACATACACACATTTATAAATTCTGGGCGCGGCAAGTTTTCGGTGGCACAAATCGGATTTCACATTTTGCGTAACAACGGGGTTTTTATACGGGGTGTTCTAAACGTCAAAATCATATAGATTTGAATAATGTACTAAGATCAACAAAATGAGTTTCCATTTAAGTAATCGATCAATTTTGGAAACGATGATAGAAGAAATTGATGATAATGGCAAAAGTGAACTTAATACTCTTGCATCTCGTATTACTAGCAAACATGAAATAACTTAGCTGTATAAAAAAGTTTTAACAAAAGTTTTGTGGAATGATAATGCGACGATTCTCAACAACTTATCATTCTCTTCGATATTAATATCTTAAATAACCAAAAGTTACATTTATTTCATCACTAAGTTTACTTCAAAAACATTTTTTTTTTAGTCTAATAAAAAAAATATTGGTAAACTGATGACATAAGTATTGCTTGTATGAGTTTCATTCTGATTGGATAAGCTAAAGATAAACTCATTTTATAAGTTATAATCATTAGAACTTTTCTGTGGAAAAGTAGGAATTCATTCACATTGCGACATGTTTACCGAACAATTTACATTCTCAACTGGGCCGAACATGATTATTTCAATCTGAATATTGGTACGATAATCAAATCGGCTTTTTATTATTACAGAAATGAAAAATCCTTTTTTTTTTTTGTTTAAGTGAAGTAAATACTTCTAAGCGTCTCATTATTAAGAACAATGACATTATTTAATTTATTAATTAATCATTAGTTTTGGTTAAATATTTTTAATTAAATTGTGAAATATGCCATAATTCAAGAACATGGAAACCCAATGATAATTTGAATGGAATTATATGAGAATTTCATTATTTAAATGCCTAAATTCAGGTACAAAAAGTTTAAGGAATTTCCGAATCATCTCATGATAATTAAAATATTCATTGCGTTACAAACATTCACTTAAAAAGTCCTACACGAGGATTAAATATGTCGGAGAACACCGACGTTACTTTATTAAATTACAATGATGAGGTGCATACAAATATTTGGGATGATCTGGTAAATTGTCGATCAGAAAATCAATTCAAGAACCAATAGAAATGTTGAAAAATATACATATATAAAAGGAAATATTTTCCCAAATCAATCCTTTTTTCTTTTTTTTTTTTTCGCAAACAAAATTCCTTATCGTTAGTCATAAAAACATCGATTTTTATATCAAAAAAAGTTATTCAATAAACCTAAAAAATTTCCGATCTTTTAAAGAAATTTATTTAAAGATGGAAGAAAGTTTGCAACTTAGCATTGATACATTTGAACAAATAAAAAATTTTGAATATTTTAGTTTATCTGTTGAACAATCAACGTTAATTGATAAACTAATATTAAATGAAGATTTAAAAGCACGTTATAAAAAGTATGGCTTGTGTAAGGAATGCAACCAACCAAAAACTCATTACAATTGGTGTCAATCATGCAACGCGAAACATTTTCAGCAAAATTTCAAAAATTGGAACAGTGGAAATAAACACATCGACGAACTAGTTCAAAAATCACAACTCGTTGCAACGGGTTACAAAAATGTGATCGAATGGATCGAATATGATAGATTTGAAAACATCGAATATTTATCCAAAGGAGGATCCGGGATCACTTATAAGGCATATTGGACAGATGGGTATATATGGGGTTGGGATACTAAATATAAAAAATGGAAAAGAAACAAACATGATATCACCGTCGCTTTAAAATGTTTACATGGCTTACAAAATATTATGGATGAATTTTTAAATGAGGTAAATTGCTTTTTATTTTCCTAAAAGTTAAATTGAAATGACTTATTCATCATTACAAATTTCTTCTTTCAGGTCCGTTCACATCATATAATGAATAATTCAGATCATGTAATTCACTGTTATGGTATTACTAAGGATCCAAAAACAAATAGCTTCATGAGTGTAATGCGGTATGCGGAAAATGGTAATCTGAGACAAAGATTGAATATAAAGTTTAACTCAATGGATTGGCTGAATAAGTTGAATGCTTTAATTAGTGTTGCAAAGGGTCTTGAGAATATTCATGCTTATGGATCAATTCATCGTAACTTTCATTGTGGCAACATCTTGGTTCATTATTGGAATGAATTCCTTATTGGTGGTTTGAGATTATGTCAACCATCTTCACAAATTGACAAAAAGCAAGTATATGGGGTGTTGCCTTATATAGCCCCTGAAGTTTTACGTGAGAAAAAGATTATTCGAGCAAGCGACATTTATGGTTTCGGAATCATAGCATATGAGGTACTTACAGGAATGCCTCCTTATTATGATATAGCTCATGATGAATTGCTAGCTTTAAAAATCTGTCAAGGATTGAGACCAAAGTCTGATTATAAAATCCCTCAACTAATTTTTGATGTTATTAAACGGTGTTGGGACGCAAATCCTTCGAACCGTCCTAATGCAAATGAATTATGTAATTCATTAAATAATTTAGAAAGGAATTGTAATGATAAACATTCATTAATTAATAAGCAATTCGAAGAAGCAGATGAGATAAACAAGCCGCTTTCATCAGAAACAGCTGATAGTGTACTTTCATACACAACACATTCTCAGGCAGTTTATACTAGTAGGTTTTTTGATTTTAAAAATCTTCCAGAACCCAAAAATGCTATTGATGTCAATCCATCTGAAACCGAAAATTCCAGTACGTTTATGGTTATTTATTTATTTATTTATGTTTTTTTTTTAAAATTTTAAATAGAAAATAACAATTTTTTTTTTCAATTATAATAGAATCTGTAATTATTGATTTTGTTAAACTTAAAATCGATTCAAAAGGTATTTTTTTTTTAATTTTAATTTTTGTTTATTTGAATTATTCAGAATTATATTTATTTTATATTGAATGTTCATTTATGTTGCATTAATCAACTTTATTTTTTAATAAGTAGATGAGAATAATGAAGAAACGGTTGCTGTAAAAGACTAGACATTTGATAATAGCTATATAATACGTGTTAAATATATATATATTATGAATAAAATCGAATTTCCCTATTTAATATTATTATTATATTTTAAACATATATGTTTTACAAAGAATATTGATTGGATTTTGATTTTATGTTTAAAAGAAGCAAAAAAAGATTTAATAATTAATTAATATTTTTTCATAATTAAAAATATTTGAAATTTAATAATATCAATTATTTGTTTTACTTTTAATAAATTTGTGTATTATTTAATATATAAAAAAAATTTGATTCAAAAAATTTTAAAAATATAATTAATTAATATAATTAAAAATCTTTAGTTATTAATTATATTATACTAATAATACAGAAATAAAAAATAAAAATTTTTTTTTATTTCTAAATTAGAAATTATTATTATAAAATTTTTTTTTTATAAATATTTATTTAAATATTTTAAAATTACAAAATGATAATGATTTATTATAAAAAATTTCATATAGTCTGGATTATATTTTATTTATTTAAAATAAAGTTACATTTAAAAAATAATTAAATAAAATTTTTTTTAAAATTTTATATTAAAATTAATTAATTGAAAATTATAATTAAATTTAAATAAATAATTTATAATTTAAGAAAACATATATATATAATTATTTATAATTTATAAATATATTATATTAAATAATAATTTATTGGATTATTCTTTATTATTTCTATATAATAAACCTTTAAATTAAAAATTTTTTATAAAAAATTTATTAATAATTAATCTAAATATATTTCAAAACTTTATTTATATAATAATAAATTACAAAAATAAAAAAAAATAAAATTTATATCAATAATTTTTTATATCGATTTATATAAATAGATCTGATTTGTTTTATTAATTAAATAATTATGAAATAATTATAAATTTTATCATTTGCTAATCATTAAAAATAATATTTTTATACTAAAAATAAATAATATTAATTGTTAGCTAATAATTTATTTTTAATAAATTAAAAATTAAAAAAAAATATTTATTTATCATAGAACTTGAAAATTCTTTATTTTTATATTATATATATATATTTTTGTTAAATTAAAAATATATAAGAAAATTTTAAATTTCAAATCCTACTTACCATATAATATATAATAATAAAATAAGAAAAAATTTAACATTTAATTTACTTCACATATACTCTATATACTCTATAATATTATATCTTAATTTTAATAGTTTTAATATTATTACAAAAAAATATTATTATTATAATTCATAATTAATCTAATAATAAAAAAATATATACTCTTTATATATTAAGTAATTAAATTATTATATATATATACAATATAATATTTTTTAGATTTATTCAAAAATATCAAAAATTATTAAATAAACTATTAAAAAATATATTTAGCATTAAATATAAGAAAATTCTAATATATTGCAGAATTTTTTTATTTTTCATAAATTTTCTTTTTTAAAATATATTTTTATATATATAATAAATATAATTTATTATTATTTTATAAGTGACAAGTTACTTTATTAAAAAATCTTTAAAAGATAATAATTAAAAATGATTTGATAACTAATATTTATTTTGTAAAATTACTTTCTATTTCTTATTATAATACATAATTATTTATAAGTAAAACAAATATAAAATAAAGTCTTTTATAATATACAGTAATATGTAAAAAAAAATACAATTTTTAAAATCGTAATAGTTACACAGCACTCAACATCTACATAAAGTTAAAATGGATTATTTTATTAAAATAATCAAAATGAAATTATAACATATGCTTTTCATATATAAAAAATCTAAAAAAATAAAAAATATACAATCTTGATTAATATCACTCTATTTCTTATAAAATAACTACCATTCAATTTTTATAATTAGATGAACCTAATGAGCAATTTTTGATTGTATTAATTGTAATCATATCTCTAAAATCTGAACTTCTTTTATTTAAAGTAGAATTTATGAATTATAATTTTATAATTTTAGCTGATAATTCAATCATGATTATCTTGATATTAGCTGATCTAAAAATCAATAATATTTAGCTTATTAAATTCATCTAGCCATAAGGAATTGAATATTAGTTATTTCATAAGAAATGAAGCGTTATAACATGGTAAATTTTGACTAAAATTTGCTTACAAATCTGATGTCAATTAAATATTTTGGTCGATCATCTAGTAGATCACTTTTATTAATTAAATATTCTTATTTACCATCTCGCCAATCCTGATATCAACTTTATATTTTTGATAATCAGTGTAAAACATTGTAGATCTAGATGTTAATTTTATTTCTAGTATAACAGGCAACTTTATTAACATGATATCTTTGTTGATCAATTTTGTCAACTTTATTTCTTATTTTCATAACATTATTTAGTTTATTTTATTTTTATAACTAGGAAATGGATTCATTCAAATCCAAAATATGGTATATAAATTATAATATCATATTTCACATGATTAATTATTTTGTAATGCAAAAATATAATACGTGATAATGTAAATAAAATGTTATTGGTCTATCAGGCTTGCTGAATTTAGACGAATAGAATGACTTTGCATTTAAATGACCTAGAAGTAAAATATTTTCTGCTATACTTTAGACAATTATCAAATATGTATAAATATCACTGTATTTTTATTAAGTCTCGATACCTTCGGGTAAAGAACTTACTTTTATTATAATATTAATAAAAAATATAATTAACAAAATAAAACTTATCCTCCACTACCCTATAACCTGTGTATAAATTATTATTATTTAACTTTGTGTGGTATTATATTGATTCATTGTATTGACTTAAAGTATGGTTACTAAAACGTAATCTTTAAAATATTTAAAAGTTATTCATATTAATTAAGAATAATCTTTAATATTTAATACAAATCTTCATTATGATTCCCTGAGTTTAGTCTTAGCATTATTTATTTTTGTGAATTTTATTGAGTTACAAATTAGACATAATAGCATTATTAACTAAGATTGTATATTTTTTGTTTTTTAATTTTTTTATATATGAAAATCATGTAATATGATATCATTTTGATCATTACAACTTTTATTTTAACTTTGGCCTCAAAATCAAAATATTTCAATTTTTGGGTTTTTATTTGATAGTCAAACTGATTAAAATACATGATATTTTTTTAAAACTAAAAAGCAATAGATTTTGTTAAAAAAAATTAATGATATTTATTACTATTTTCTCAATAACTTCTTTATAATACTATAGCATTGAATTTCTAAGATTAATTAGAAAGGTATTTGAAAAATTTTTTTACTCCTTCACTAAAAAATGCTTTAATTTACTAAGGTTTTTTGATTTACGTATAGGGATACTAAACAGTTCCAAATGACTGTAAACAAATATTAAAATTACAAATTATAGAAAAGTCTAATCGCCTATCTATAATAAGTAACTCTTGATAAAAAAATATGATTATAGAATTAACAATTAATATTAGACCACTAAGATAAGATCTGATCTTTAAGACCAGGTCTTACGTTTCAAAAATTAAGATTCTGGATTTTTGCATAAGTTTAATATATATTTATAATAATATTTAATTAATACATTATCATTAGAAAGTAAAATATAATGCTAGTAAAATAAAAATCTTCTTTATAAGTAATAAATTTATAGAATTATCTAGAATCATTTAATATTCTTATCTATGCAACTCTATGTTTCTTTTAATAATTGCCTAAAGGTTTTCAATAGGATTTAAATCTGGACTATTAGAGGACAATCCGTAATTTTTGGATATACTTATTAAGAAAATTCTTAGTAACTTTACTAGTATGCTTAGGATCATAGTTTTGCTACAACCATTATTTATTTTGTAATATACTGCATATTTCTAAAAATTACTTTTCTAATATTTCTATATAGAATTATCTATTCATTATATATCTATAACAAAAAAAAACTAGTAATGCTTTTTATTCAAAAATCATCACAGGTAAATATTTTACTTTAGTTCTTTAACATTTGACAAACTGGCCTTGCATTTTTATACTAATGTTTTATCATATTATAGAATAATTGAAAAGCTGTTTCATTACTAAATAAGATCATTTTCTGATTATTATTCTTAAATTTTTAGGTCTATTCAATATGTTTTTGCTTATAGGCTCATATTAACACCAGTATATAAAGAGGAAGTACACTTTGGTATTCAAGATTATCTAAATATTTTGTTGAAACAATTGAGTGGGAAACATTTACTTCAATATCTTTTAATTTAATAATAATGGATTTAGTAGCAATTAAGAGTTTTCTTCAAATATACTGTACTGCTCAATTGATTGAAATGCATTTGGTATTATAATTTTAATATGCTTATTACCATTTTTACATTGAACATCCCTAGTGGCTTCAATTTTTTTAAGGTTTTAGTAGATAGTCTTAAGTAGAATCTTTGTCAATAAGTGCATTTCAGAAGTATTATGTACTTTTTTCTTCCAGAAATATAAAATTATTTGATGTTAAGTTTTTTCTTGGATGAAGTTATTTCAAAATTAAATAAATTAAGGTTTTTAGTATAGTACAGTCAACCCTTGATATAACGAATTTTATGTCCTGAACTTCAACTTAGCTATAGAGCTATAGTGAATTTTTTAAAGAATTTGATTGGCTAGTTCGTTATAATGAAGGTAAATTTAATATAGTTG
>CAMKVN010001910.1:0-15857 GCA_946474995.1 Funneliformis geosporum
TTTTCTGCCTGGTCCAAATTAAGGTTAACTAATTTTTGTTGAATATAGTATCCTTTCATATATTTTGCTTTAATATCACCTAATTCTGCATATGCTTCAAAACATTTGTAAGCTGATTCGCAATTTCCTTGGCCTTTAGAAAGTTTATGTTGAATTGCTGCTTCATCTACTGTCATATAATTAAAATCTTTAAAACTTGTTATGGCCAAGTCTTCCAAGTCTTCTGCTTCATCACCTGATAATTTAAAGGAGTCAGAAATCTCCGGATGGTCTGCCGCAGCATAAATTTGGGGTGATGGTGTTGGTCTACAACCTTTTGTATGAAGATCTTGTAGTATGGTAAAGATCTTTGAAAATTGAGGTCGAAAGTTATGATCGTGATGAACAGCTAGGATAGTTTATGATAGTAGATTTACAGAAGTTTAGTATTTAAATAATGATAAAGGGCAAAATTATTTATTTTTTAAAAAATAAATATATCTTAATACCTATTTCTGCAAGTTCACGATATTCTTTTGGTAAAAGGGAACCGAGAGAAAACGTTTCACGGTAATTTTTGATGCAAACTTGCTCTTGAATAGCAAGAATATCTTCACCAAATTTCTCCAAAGGAATTTTTCCTTCGGCAATTTCCCAAAGAAGTATACCAAAACTATAAACTTCACACTTGGTATCATATTTATATTTATATTTTCCCGTTAATTTTTCCGGAGCGCAGTATCGTATAGCTTCTAGTGTTGCATTTTGATTTTGTGTACTATCGGTTATCGCTCGACTTGATTTAAAATTTGCAATTTTGGCAGTTTCATGATCGGTAATTAAGATATTGTCGGCTCTTATATCACGATGAACGATCTATCGAGACGAGTTTTATCCCCACAAAATAAAAAAAAATGTTAATTTAAGAAGTTAAGGATTTTCCTTTAGGGGGTGAAGTATTAAAAATATATTACCGAAACGGCGCTCAAGAAATTTAAGCCCCTAGCAATATCAAGAGCAAATCTTAATTTCAGCTTAACATCAAGTGAATATTTATGATAATATTCACGTAAATTGCCAAAATCAGCCCATTCCGTCACCAAATAAAATTTATCATCATATGAAGATAAACCATGAAATTGAAGAATAAAATGACATTCTTTCAATTTTTTCAAAATTGTGACTTGACGTTTAAAATTAGCTTTCTGTTCGTCGGTGCTACTTTGATCAGCCACTAACTTTAATGCAACATAATCGTTCAGTTTTTTTCTCCTAAATTTTCTTACATTTTGATTTTCTATAGGTTTACCTTCTTCTTCAAAATCATTATATTCAAGTAATTCACTTTGGAATACATCTGATTGATCTGGTGAATTTGCTTGTGCCATTTGATTCACCGTAGTATGAAGCGCATTAATTTGCACGACAATTTCAGAGACATTTTGATTTACGTCAGTTATACCGCTACCAATATCTTTAAGATACTATATAAAGACGTAACAGATATATAAATAAAAGCGTTCATAAAAATCAAATTATAATATGAGTTACCTGATTTAAATCTTCGACATCAGCCTTAATATCTTTGTTGTCCTTATCAGCATTTATGCTAAAGTCAACCATCAAAGAAAATTGCAGAAGTTGTATAGTCGAATCAAACTCATTCATTAATTCATTAACACGTTTTTCAATATTTTTTGCTTGAATATACTTTTTTAACCCTTTTAACTGAGAAATTTCCTCAACAAATTTACGAATTTTAACAATAACGTTAAGTAACTTATTTAAATTAAATAAATTTTTTTCTGAAAAAAATTTTACGTTTTCATCCCTACGATTTTTTAAATTTTTAACGTCCGCATCAGCTACTTGGACTCTATCCAACAATATCCCACATATTTTTTTATTATGTTCCGCTGCTTGATAGATTTCCACTATTTCGTTGTATATTTTGGCTACTTCTGTAATAAGTGGTAAGAAATTTACAAATGGAACTGCCAAGTTTAATGCGGATTGTGCTCCAGTAATCGCTGCTGAAGTTAAGTTGAGCGTTGATTCTGCAACGGCTCCAGTATTTTCAAGCAATACTTCAGCATTTATTAAGCCACTTGATTGTTTTTGAGAACCATCAACTGGTTTTTTAACATCTGGATGTTCATTTGTAGGCATTATAACTAGATATTTGAAATTTTCAAAAATTTTCAAACGTGGAGAAAAAAAAAATTTTAAAAAGTTTTTTGCTTCAATGAAACTCATTAATAGAAAGTTTCACAATCCTGAAATACACAAAATATGTACTTAAATGTTAAATAATGTTACAAAGAGAATTAAATCAGAGATTTTTCTTTGTTTTATGTTTGTGATACACGGAATTTCATATAAAGATAAAATATTTACGGTCCATAATAAGAATAATAACGATAAAGTTTATTCTATCATAAAATTTATAATAATTTGGATTTGGACTAAAAAGAAATAATTTATTTATTTTGTCTTTGAACAAATAGCGAAAGAAAACCCATTTATAACAACAAAGGAATGTTATTTTCTTGCAATAATCATTAGCTTGTCTATGTTGTTTATAAGCGGCTAATCTCATATAATTTGTACCTAATTCTGTATCATTTTCTCCAGCACCACCAGTGATATATAAAGTAGCTTGCATTAAACATACCAAAACTTGGCCATTTTCAGCGGCTTTGGTAAAATATAAAGCAGCTTCTTTTAAATCCTTTTGAACTCCTATACCCTTAAATATCAAACCACCATAACGTAATTGAGCTTCAGTAAATGCATCGCCTGAATCCGCTGCTTCTTTATATAATCCTGCTACTAATTTCTCATTTACTGCCTGTTCTAAATTAATGTTAATCAATTTTTGTTGAATATAGTATCCTTTCATATATTTTGCTTGCTTATCACCTAATTCTGCGGTTGCCATTAGGTTTTTTATGATGTCTTCTCGCCGCTTTATCTACTGTCATATAGTTAAAATCTGCAAATTTTGTTATGGCAATTTCTTCTGCTTCATCGTCTGATAATTTAAGATCATCAGATGTTCTTGCAAAGGAGTTATGTTAGGCGATCGTATTGGTCTAATTTAGTATTTAAAATAATAAATATAAAGGGAAAATGTATTTGTTTTTTAAAAAATAATATATCTTAATACCTTTTTCTGCAAGTTCTCGATATTCTTTTGGTAAAAGGGAACCAAGAGAAATTTTCACGGTATTTATTATTGCAAACTTCCTCTTGTATAGCAACAAAATCTTCGGCAATTTCCCAAAGAAGTATACCAAAACTATAAACTTCACATATTTTTCCTATTTTCCAACTTTTCTGGAGCGCAATATCATATAGCTTCTCTAGTATTGCTTTTTTTGATTTTGTGTTTTATCGTTTATTGCTCGACTGATTTAAAATATGCAATTTTGGCATTTTCATTCTCGGTCTATGAGTTTCACAAAAAAAAAAAAAGGTTACTATTAAAAGTCAAGAATTTCCTTGGGGATAGAAGAATTAAAAATAAATATATTTATACCACAGTTCCTAATCAATTTCCGTGACTTTTTTTACTGATATTATTGACCAATCATATATAAATCATTCAATAAAAGATAATTTAATAAAATTATTTAAAATATAGCATACATAAACTTATTTTAATAACCTATTTTTGAATATAAAAAGAAACATTCGAAAAAGTACAAATATTAAATATTAGTAATACATCTAAAGGATTTGAATTTAAAGAAATTTCTTGATAATATTCATCTTCACGCATAGCTAGTATTATAGATAAACAAAAAAATACACGATATAAAAGGCTTTCTGGATTATTTGAATTAACTCTAGGATGATGTAAAATATGTTGGATTGATAGCTAACCAGATTTTTCACCAAATCCATGTTTTTGCAGATCGCGTAATTGGCCATGTATATCAGAAAACAGATTTTTATCATATGAAGTAGGTGAATGATAAAGAAGGTGTTTATTAAGTGCGTCAACAGTTTGCTTAACTGATATTGCCTTATATTCATTGCCATCTTTTTTCATTGTAGAGATAAATTCTACAAATTATTTTTAAGCTACAATTATTAAGTTCAGTCAAAAGAATAAGATAACCAGAATTATTATGAAATACTTCAAATTTCATAGTCCAGCTTTTAGTAGATTTTTTAGTATTTTTTACTTTTGCTTTTCATGATAATAGGAAGCTTTTTCTTGAGCAATATCTTGAATATTGTGTTTGTAATAGAATCGTTAGAAATTAAATTAGTTGCTTTATGAAAACTTGAAAAATGCATATTTGTTGCAGAAGAAATTCAATTATATTTTTTACCATAGTTAAAATGAAAAGAAGAAAATAAAAATTTAAAAGAAGTAGTAAAAAATGAAAAAAAAGGATAACACTAAAAAAGATAATCAAAAAAGTTTATTCATATAAAAAAAGTGTTATATATGACGATATACAAAACTGTGATATAAAACAGTTATTTCACAGGAATTTTCATGAATACATACATGAATATCATCCAAGGGAGACTATCTCTTATTACACAAATTTTCTTATTTATCAACCAATTAAAATCGGGAATTCTATCATGTAATTCCAAATAAAAAATACTATTATAACTAATGCGAGTTACATAAATCAGTAAAATTATATCACTAACAAATAAATCATTAATAATTAAATAAGACACCTAATCTTATAAAGATTAAAAATTATTTAATTGACTTTATTTAAAAAAAAATTATAATTCCATAAATGATTTTTCGCATTCTCTAATAAATCCTCCATTGCTGCATCATAATCTATTGTCTCTTCCGCATCATCTAAATCATTTTTGATTTCAGTTTCATTATCTTCTTAAATGAATTCTTTTGAATTTAATCCTGTTTTCAAAAAACTTATCATCTGAGCATTGATGTTTTTCTTGACTTCACCCTAAAGATAATCTATACATATTAAACTGACATCTTTGCAAGCATAAACTATGATAATCATGCTCGCATGCTAGAATGCTACCATTAAGCAAATCATTAGTAGAATCACAATATACATAGTCACATAAAATAACTGTATTTGATTGTCTGAAAGTGATAAAACCTCTTAGAAAGTAGTGATCAGTTACTTTATAATCTAATGAAAGCAATTTGTAGGTATTAATACCATTCTTGAATGAAAACTTAATAAAAGGATATTAAAGATGCATATGATATATTTTTGTAAATGTGTTTAAAAGCAATATATGCATTTTTGAGAAAGCATTTGTAATTGCTTTAGTTGATATAAATATTTTATGGAATTTACAATATGCTGTCAAAATTCATTATTCTGATAATATTGAAAAATAAAGCATGTCTTTCTGCAATTGCTTAGATGTGAAAAATTTAGGGGTGTATCATTAGATAATACTGTGAGCATTTTCTACAGAACAATCACTAAGCGAATCAAAATGATTAGTAAACATGCTTCTCATTAGATGATTAATTTTCATCCAATGAAAAATATCTGAAAAAAACATTAATGAAGCACTTTTATAATTCCTTCAATCAAACTGAAAGAATAAATTACTTTAACAATGCATGCATTCTTTATAGGCCAGCCAATTTCTCTTTCTATAATGCATCACATAGATATTGAGAATTAAAAAAATCAAATTGCTTAGTAAATCGATTAGATATAAAAATTCTATATTCTTGCATGTATTACCAAACTTCAAATAAACAGTTTTGGTAATATCAAACTATGCTATATATATAATATGGAAAATTAGATTGATTCTTTGTAGTTGTAGATTTCACTAAGATTTTATGTATTTTGAATATATTTTTGTAAATATCATTGAATAAATATGAATTATATGAGAGGACTCATAATAGGTAAAAATAATATAACATATAGAGGAATAGTTTTATTGTTGAGAAGGAGTCGATGTACTATAGCTTTTTACTAGTCGAAATGATACAATTTAGCTAACAATCGGATGTCTGAATTGTGTCTGAATTTATGCTGAATTATGTCTGAATTATGGTTGAATTGTAATAAATTTGGCTTAATTCCTATTGGCACAATTCAGCTCTATGATCAATTTAGACATAACAATTTGGACACAATTCAACCTAAAAATTATGCTTAAAATCAATCTAAATTTAGCCACAATTCAGATACAATTCAGCCAAAAATCATCCTAATACAACCACTTAATTCAATCACAAATCAATTATAAATCAACCATAAATCAGATACAAATCAGACATAATTTGCTAAAAATAACTTAATTCAACCATCTAAAATCAACCTAAAATCACAAATCAGAACTAATATAACATTTAAATTTATTTAAATTTATTAAATTTATATTTTTATTATTTTACATAATTGATAAATTTAATTCCTTAAAAAGAAACACTTTCAATATATATAAAAAATAAAGTAAAATAAAGAAATGAATCAAAAATTTCACCTTTAATTAATTTATAAAAAAATAAAAAAAAAAGGAAAATAATAAATTTTTATTCAAAAAGTTACTAATGATTTGCTTATCTTAATTTGAAGATAAGAAATTTCTTAAAAAAATAAGAAAAAAAAAGAAAATGATAAAATTTCACCCAAAAATTCACTAACGATTTGCTTATCTTAATTCCAAAATGATAATTTTCCTAAAAAAAAAGAAAAAATAAGGAAAATAGTAAATTTTCACCCAAAGAATGATTTACCACATTTCTGAAATGAGAATTTTCCTAAAAAAAAATGGTAAAAATCTTCAAAATTAGAAAAAAAATACAGAAAAAAGAAAGGAAAAGGGTTAAAAAAAAAAAGGAAATTTTTTTTTGGATTAATCCGAAAGTTTTTGATTAATCTAAAATTTATTTGTAATTGTTCTAGCCAATTGGATGATTATGTATTATCCAATTGAAATATTGTTACTATTGAATGATTTGTATCGTCCCTTAGGAGATGATAATTTGATTGTTCAATCAGATGACTTTTCATCATCTGATTAGTACAATGATATTGATTTGAATGATAGTGTATTGTCCCTTTGAGATGATAATTTGATCATTCCAATCAGAAGATTTTGCATTATCTGATTGGAATGATATTGAATCGTTCAAATTGAGCAATCATCATTCCAAAAGAAATGATTTTTTATCATTCTTAATGAATGTTAAATTTATGTTCCTTTAGGACGATTTTTTAAATCGTTCAATAAGAACAATAATTTATCATCCTAAAGAGATGATTTTTTAATCGTTCCTAATGAACAATCAACTTATTACCCTTTAGGACAATTTTTTAAATTGTTTAATAAGAATGAAGATGTATCGTTCCTTTAGGATGATTTTTTAATCATTCTTATCAGATTTGTATCATCCGATTAGAATGATATTGAATCATCCTTTTGAGACAATAATTGTATCACTCTATTTAGAATAATTATTTATTATCATATCTTTTTCCAATTAGACAATTTTTGCATTGTCCTATTAGACCAATTGGAATTGATTTTTAGCTTAACTCCAATATACCATAAATCAGTCATAAATACGATAGCTGATTTTTGATCGATTTCTGAATTTAGTCTGAATTGCCAAATAGCGATTTTTTTGATTTTAATCAGTATTTTAAATAAATAACTGACTAAGCCAATTTGCAATAATAGGAATTATATGGTTAGATAAATATTCTTACATTAGTTGTTGATCATTCACAATTGAAAGGCTTCATATAATCTTTTATGCTTTTCAAATTATTTTCGACAAAGTTAATAAGAATTACATTTTGTATATAATGATTTTTCTTTTCTCTATCAACCAGTTATTGTAACTATGTATCTCATTATTAGAAGAATCACTTACTATATAATTTTGTATATGTTTATGATAAGAAATATCAAGATTTATGATAAATCACCTGTCAATATGTCTTAAAATCAATTTGCTATCAATGATCTTTAAATTGATTATTCCATTATGTGAAATCACTAGCTTAAAATATGGATTAGCTAAGATTGTGATTATGTGAGATACCAAGATGTATTAGTAGTATCAGTTTGTCTTTGAATGTGAATATTATGATAATTATCAATATTTAATATAAAGGTATTTTCTAAATATTTTTCAAAAGAGTTTTCAACATACCCCTTCCCCTATATCAGTAAATTTAAAAATGCGAAACATTATGTAATTCCTATACTCCATAATATTATATAAGGTTATAAGGTTGCAAAAAATTTATGTATGCATAATACTGCAAAGGTTTATGACATATAGGACTTCAAATAATTTACGTTGTATAGTATTACGTTGGTTTTGCAATACATAGTATTATGATAGTTTATAATGCATAGTATTATGACAGTTTTATGATGTGTAATATTATAATAATTTTATGTGTAGTATTATGATATTTTTACGATACATAATACTTCAAAGGTTTAACAATACGTAATACTACAAATATTTATATTTCGTTAATAAGTTTATGAATTTTTTATTATTTATATTCTGATCACTGGTAATTGCTTTTGAAAATTTTGGTAACTCATCATTTTATTACACAATACTTTTAATTATTATATTACTTTAAATAAATTTGTCTCTTCGTATTAATTAATTCTATTGATATTTTATTATAGTATTTTTTAAAAAAAAAATAAATAAAAACCCCAAAAAAAAAAAAAAAATCTGCAAAAAAAAATAAAAAATAAAAATAATAACTAAACAAACAAAAAAACTGGTATAATATATCACATTTTTGAAATGTCAAAATAGATTTGGTAAAATAAGTCAAAAATATATAAACTTATGCAATATTAAATAAAATAAATAATTATAATAATTAAATATATCTTATATTATTTAATTATTCTTTGTTATTTTCGTTATTTTCATCATCATTGTATTCATCGAAATCATCATTATCACGTATATTAACAACGTTATTTTTGTCAGTAATATGGTTGGAGGTATAAGAATTTTTAAAAGTGATGGATGGGTTAGTTAAAGTGTCGTTTCCAAAATCATTATTATCAAGTTTCCTCTAAACAAAAAAATTTTAATATATTTAGCATATTCGCAAGTTTACAAGTAATATTTTAAATTTTAAATTTAGTATATTTGTAAAATTACGAAAACTTACCAATATTTTTTTTATTTGCAATTTTACAATAGTTTCAGAAATATATATGTGTTCAATTTTTGGATTTAAAAGGATATTGCAAATAGTGGTGATGTAGGCCATTTGAAGATGTATTTTTTCCTTAGATTCCTATACTTTATCTAAAATACAAGTTAGATGAGTAAATTGTTCACCTTTCTTTATCAAAGCAAATAATTTAACCTGGCATTCTTTTAATTTTTTGGATTTTTTCCAACTTTGAATCTCTGCCAGACTTTGCATTTGTATTAATTAGTGGTAGCTGGACCTGACCAAATACTGAAAACATTGTATCCTTAATTCAAGATGTTAAAGATTCATAAAGGCTCTAATGTTATTTTAATAACTGTTAAATAAAAATTGAAAAAATTAAAATTATATAAAAACTCAATCAAATTTGTATTTAAGTATGCAAACTTACAACATGATAAATATTTTTTTCATAAAAAGACGTTTAACACTTTCTGGTATATTTACCAAAAAATTCAGGATAATTTGTCGATACATATTCTTTTATAATTTCTCGCAATTCTTCTTGCATTAAATATATCAATCTAGATAGTGTCTTTTTTGCTATATTTTTAATCAGATTCTATAATAAATAAATCAAAATAAAATATGATTATATAATACATATTGGTTTTTTAACATATAACTAAAATAATATAAAACAATTTCTTATTTTTTCTAAAGTTTTATCAAAGCCTATATGCTTTATACAATCCTCTTTCAACTTTATGATTCTTTCTTCCAGTTTTTTTTAACCTGCTATTAATGTATTGAGTTTAGTATTAAGCCTCGCATTTTGATTTAATATTTTTTTTAATGTTTTTGTCAAAACTTTGTATAAATAAAATAAAACTTATTTTAAAAAAAATCTATATACCTATACATGTCTTTAAAATGAACTCAAATTTAATATTTTTATATACCTTTAACAGCTGACCCATCGATATTATTATTATTAAAGCTTGAATTTTTTGCTCATTTACTTGGTTCAGCTTGTTCTTGAGTTAGTTGATTTGATACTTTTTTTCTATACATTTTAAATTTTTTGAGAGAAAATAAAATAAAAATAAAAAATGAAATAAAATAAAATTAGATTTTATATTGAAACGTTACATTACAAAAAAAACCAGAAAACTTGTTTCATTTTATAAGATTTATGCTGACAACTTTTTTAAAAGAAAAGAACAAAAAAACATATTAAAAAAAATTGTTTCATTATACTGTGAAAATTAAAATAAAAAGAGTTATTTTGTGAAATTAGCAAGCCTTATTTTTAGACTCTTCAATATTAATCAATATTAATCAATATTAATCATTACAAAAATTTATAAAAAAAAGAGCAAAAAAAAAACCAAATGGTTAAGTATAAAAAAATGTAAATAAATAAATTACACATATGATAGGTTAAGGGCTTTTGCAAATCTGCGAAAAAATATTTTTTTGGAAATGCACATTCCAACCATAGTATCTAAATAATAATTGATATTTTTCATATTTTGTTCTTTTGCGATGTTCGTATACTCCATAAAATCGCTAACTCTATATAATATTAACTGGTCTTCCTTTTCACGAAAATAGGATCCTTCATAACAACATAGCTAAATTGTTCACCAGAATTAGGAATTCTTTCATTTCTTTTCCTCATATATTTCATAAAGCGATTATTGCAAAGTTTTTTTTCTTAGGCCTTCATGTATCCAGTATAATAAATTCATTGAAATCTCATTCCTTATCCTATGCTTTTCTAAGAGTATCTTCAACAATTTTGCAAATTGAGTGCGTATTATTTATATCTATAGCTTCTCTCATAATCTTCTTTCTGATGAATTTGAAAATCTGGGATTTATCTTGCTTTACAGTTTCTATCCCTTTCATGAAAAGTTTTTCAGCTTAAATTTTATTACATCTTTATGCCCAATCTTAAAGTACTTCTTTTATCAGTAAAGTAGATGGGAAATAATACCTCTTCATATGCTATCTTTAGATAAGATGTCACACTTTTATCTTAAGATAAGCGTTTACTTGATTATGTAACTTTTTTATCACATTTATAGCAATTTTGAACATTTCGGTCCAGTACGCTTCTTTGGAAATTTTTTTTTCTGAGGAAGGCTTCATCGCATTTCCCATAATACCTATCTGAGCAAGTGAAATATAAAGAATCAGTATCCTCATATTTTATCTCAAACACTTTCTTTGATATGAATTCAGCAATCAGATTAAGGTTATATTTCCTGCCATAGTAGTTCTGCAGGCAAATTCACGAAGAAAGATTGGAGATTTTGAGTTTTCCGCTTCTCTATAAAAGTATTTATATATACCTTTAAAGCCTTTTGCTTTAAATCCCAATAATCATAATCGAAGCATACAGATAAGTATTCTAAATTTAAGCTTTCCAGAATCCTTTTGCCTCTTTCTTTAGCTGAACTTATCATCTTTCCAAGATGTTGCCTTTTCTTTCCTAGTGAGATCAAATGTGCTTTAAGCTTCAATCTCTTGTTAAATAAATCCTCTAATACAGCTGGGTATATGCCTTTCTTTTCGTTTGGCTATCATGATAGATGCATCAAGCTTGAACAATATGTTTATTAAATGAAAACTCAATCTTATGCAAGTTATTTCCATTATTTTGCACAATATTAGCATCCTTTGGATCAAATATAAATTTTTCTATAAAGAGGTTATATGTCATGATAATACTGAAATATAATGAAGTAAAATCCAATCCTGTTACAGGACTTTCTTTTTCAATCCCTTTTTTAGGTGGAAATAAATACGCATCAGGATATTTCTCTTTTTCTATATTTTCAGAAACTCTTGTACTAATTACCATATCTTGTTTAATAGTATATGCGCTAAGAAGGTTCTGTATCTTCATTCCATTTGCGTAATAGTGTGTGTCGAAAAGAGAAACATAAACTATGGAAGTGACTTCTTTATAATCATTTATTATACCAAAAGCTCTTGATAGTGCAGTATGTCTATAATACAGTAATGTGCTACTTCATGGATATTTCTTGCGATTGATAAGGAGGGGCTTTTTTTCACATCTGAATAAATTTTTCACATTTTATCGTATGGCATATCGGCCTTACTGTCAAGACCGCACTTTTGTAAGAAGAATTTAAGTGAGCCTTTCTTTTTAACTTCAAAATGAGGGTAATATTTTTGGAGACACACTCAAATATCAATTGATATGTATCCTAGCAATTTAAGAAAACTGAAAAAAAATTATCATTTAGATCTGTAGTAATTTTGATCCTAATTGATTCCCCAAATATTCCTTTTCTTCCAGATCCTCTTCCCCTTCCTCAGAAGCCTTAATAGGATACTTTTTTACAAAATCATTTTCAGATTTTGCTCTAATCTTTTCACGGTATTTCCATTTTAGGATTTCTTTCTTTGTTTCAGACTTTCTTGTTATTCACTCCTACATCCATTTGAGTATGTTAAAGTGATAGGCTCTTTCTATAATGAAATGCCAATCATAGTCTAAATCATTGAACCTAACTTGGATGTCAGAGGCAAATGCTTACACATATGATTATAATTCATCGTGAATCTAGTTTTGTCTCAACATCGACAAGACATATTTACTTTAGTAGTTTTAGATCATTTTTCTAATGCAGTGTCATGCCAATCATAAAAAATTATGATTCAGATCAAGAACTTTGGCAAATTCATTCAACTCTCATGATGCGTTGCTATATCCTATGTGAGGACAAGATTACAATCTCACAATAGGGAATTAGTCACTTATTGTTGTGAAATCCTCTAGTGGACAGAAATCTTTTATTGATACATAGAATTCATATGGATAGAGCGAGCTAGTTCGCTTGCCTTTCTTGCATATATATTTGTTTAATGTTGATCACCCAGAAAGTTGGATTCTGTTTTCTCGAGCCACCTTTCGGTGGAAAAAGTATAAATCATCTGAAGCAGTTTTGAAATTATTTTCTTGGATAGCTTGAATGATTTCTTTTCTTCCTTCAGTACCATTCGTATAAATTTGTAAATATAGTTATTTTCTGTATAGTATTCACAGAAAAGGAATGCTTTAATGTATTCTATTTTATATGATTTCACAATATCAGAGAGAATTTTGCTCACCTTTCTTCGCATTTTTCTAGAGTCTCTCCGTCTGGTACGAGAATGTCAAAGAAAACCTGAATGCCTATAAGAGTTACCAGTATTTTTTGGCCATTAATAAAGCGACCATAAAGATGCAATACATGGCAGTACATTTTTTTTATCTTTTTTGTTGATCTTTTACTATCAATAGCTATGAATGGAATTTCTCGACAATTGGTTAGAGTATCATCAAGGTTTGCGGTTAATTTCTCATCATTTTCCGCAATTATATCATTCAGAGTTAGAATAGCCGATAAATATTTTCGCCAAAATAGGGAATTACCTAACCTAGTATTTTTTCTTTTTCAGCTTCTAAGCAAAAAAAGGCAGAAGCATCAAAGAATTCTGAAAGCTCTGATTAGATCATAGTAAAAATTTTCAATTATGTTATCTGTATACTGTTCCAGTATAATATTCTAGTAAAAAAGATTAAAATAAAAATAAATAATTATAGATATCAAAGTGTTATTTATCTAAGAATAATAACAATATGCGGTAAATATATTTGCCAGTATTGTTCCAATGAAGGAGAGATTTGTGAACAGGGAAGTAGAAAACTAGAAGGGTGTTATATTCACTGAAAAAGATGTTAGTAACCTCTATGCAAATAAGATGAATGTGAAAGACTGATGGCTTCTAAATATGGATTTTGTGATTAGCATGTAAAAAAGTACTATTCGAATGCATATTATCATCAAAAAAAGTTGGATAAGATGTTTTAGAACCGTCAGACCTAGAGGCAATGAGTTAAATTTTCAATAGGATAAAAATACCCGATGCAATAGAGTGTTTATCTTAGAAGTCATCCCTACTATCTGTAGTGAAATTTTTCTGACAGAGCTTTTGAGGTGACATTAAAAGTAGGCTTTTTAATGCTTCTAGATCTCCAAAAAGTCTTTTAAGTAAGCTGTTTCCCCTGTTTTCATATTCCCTATAAAAAATCGAAACTTCTTAACTTTTTTTATTTTTTTATCATGAAAATTCCTATGATATATATTACATATATACTATACCATAACATATATATATATCATAAAGATAGCATAGAAAAATTTTATTTTTTCCTAGAATTTATTTTTACTAGGGTAAGTAAAAACAGGGGGAATAAACAAAGAAAATATAATCAATAAGCTTAAAATCCCAAAAAACAATATCATGGTCATCCCCCTTGAGTCTTCTCAGAAAAATTTCATTATAAACAGAAGGGACAGCTCACAAAAAATTTAGCATATATATCTTTATACAATATAGCAGAAAAATCATGCCTTACTTTGGTAATGCTCTAATATTGAAATATGTAAAAAATAATTATTCCAAAGTATATACAATAATAATAAATTCTGAATGTTATTCTTTGAAACAACAAAATACTAATTTGCAATTTGACTTACATTTACTCACAAGTTTTTAAATATACAATTGGAGATTAATTCATTAAGAGAACAAGTTAATGAGCTTAGAGATAAATATACTAGGCTTAAAATGTAATTAGCTCAGAAGATTGAAAAGCAAAATGAGATAGTAAGTTCTAGGGAAATGTCTTATTCTAATGCTGATCAATTCATAATAGATTATATTTTAACATAGCCTGAAGACATTCGTTACAAACAAATATGTTGCATTACTTTATATCAGAATTATCTTACTTGGTGTAATAAAAATAATAAGCAAGTATTAAGTAGTAATATTCTTGGTAAAAAATTCTCACAAATAAATATTAACTGTAAACCGATATGAGTAAGTGATGGCAATAGAGAATGGTAATATAAAATTAGACTGATCTAAAATTATAAGCAAGATACATGGTATTATATTTGATAACAAATAGCTACTGAGACACTCAAGATACAGTAAATTATGATGATCTGGCCAGCACTATTCCACAACTTCAGCCAGAGCTTTGAATATAATAATTTAGCATCCAAGCTGACATAAAATTGGCAAACTAATAGAATCTCTTTAGTTCCTCACCAGTTTCATGACAGTTCTAGAAGAGTTCTATAATACTATCAGGATACTATCACGATGCTATCATGACATCAAATTAGATCTTAAATCACATGTCCAAAAAATTGACCAAAGTTATACCATAGAGCTAGCCAAAATTAATCGCAAATTCACTGCGCTACTTGACATATTCTTTTATCTTAATTTAGCATTTTAACAAGCAATCAAGCAAGTGCAAAAAAGAAGCATCTTCGATAACTTAATAGATCACAAAACAGGTCCAGAAGCAGGTAAACAAATGGATAGCTCTTTAGGAATAAAAAGAATACAGAGTAATGTAAACACATAGATAGTTTCTTGATAAAAGAAAGGTTATAAATAAGCAGGAAAGTATACTTTATCAGACTATAATATCACTGTTAGATCATATAATAATCACATTAATAAAATGTGACGCTACCAATCTACCATAATATTATATAGCAGGAATTAATTAAAATAGTACAGTCAGACCTTTCTAAATGCACCCCCTTTGGGACTGAGTAAAAGAGTGCATTTAGAGAGGGTGTGCATTAAGAGAAAATCTGTATTTTAACAGATTTTTATAATATATTAACTATA
>CAMKVN010001911.1:0-15854 GCA_946474995.1 Funneliformis geosporum
TCTTATAAACCTGAGTAATTGTATAAATCTGTGTGAATTAAGGCAACAGTTAGGCCTTCGTGATAACAACAGTCGTTATGAGTCTTTGGAAATACACGAGTCTTAGTGAATTACAGTTGAAAACGTCTGAGTGAAACTAATTATAAATATAGGACATAGGAATAAATCAGTAGATTACTACGTACATTAAAAAGAAACAACTCTTGAACACCTCGTTTAACTGTAGCGATCCACTAAAATCGCACGTTAATAATATATTAGATATAAATAATATTTTATAATAACAATAAGTATTAAGTTTTAAAACGTAATCTTGTATATTAATTATCTCAAAAATAAGAAATCCAAATCAGCTTAAATTTTAATATTTTATAAATAATATATTAATTTATTATATACTTAAATTTTATTTAATTTGAATCATTAGATAATTAGAAAATATATTTCAAAAACTTTAACTAAAATCTAAAATCAAAAATATTTATGCATTTACATTTATATATATATCTTAGCTTCTACTGATTTAAATTAAATGAAATTTTAATATATTATATATTGAGATTGTATCAAGATTATATAAAATTTGAACTAATTCTGATCAGTGCAACTTGAGATATATGATGTCAAACTTAGTGTTCAGAAACTTTTGTTAACCCTCTGTAATATAGATTATGAAAATGATGATATATCAAATTATATAAGAGAAAATGATGATGTATTTAAAAGAGCTGGATAAGCTAAAAGAAATTTGATTTTTTATCAACATTTTTTGTAAATATTAAATTTTTAGTAAAAATGTTATAAAATTGGTTAGTTTTAAACAATTGTATGTTTTATAATATATAATAAAATTTCAGAAGTATTAATGCATTTATAATGTTTTTTATAATAATTAAAATCCAATTAACTTTAGTTTAAATTAAAATTATTAAATAAATAATTAGTAAAAAAAATAAATACAAAATCGCAAATTACTCGAGATCTAGTCATTGAATTTCGATGAAAGTTTTACCATTCGAATCCTCTCATTGTAGCAAATCGAATGATATAAACTACATTTTTCTAGTACCAATATTGACAGAGATATAACCACACAAACATTTATCAATTTTTGGTGACAGAATATTATCCAGTGATTGGATTTCGATAAATATTATACCATTCGATTCGACTCAGTTAGAGGATTCGAATGGTGGTAAAATTATCATTCTAGAATCGATATTGGCGGAGTTATGCTTTAATAAAGTTTAAATATATATTTTGACTAAAATTTTGTTAATTTTGCCTGAAATTGCAAAATCAGACCTTTGCAGATCTATTCTTAAGTCTTATCAATGCTTTTAAGTAATCTCTAATGTAAAAAATAATGCAAATTGAATAAATGTTAATGAGAAAATACTGTAACTTAAAAGTCAAAGAATAAATAAAAAAGATTATTAAATTTGATTCTTAATACGCAATTTTACCTTTATCAATTTTTTTTATTTCTTTTTACACTTAACAAAATAACAAAGATTTTATTATAAATTGTTATTATTATTATATTACTATTATTATTATTATTAAATTGTTATTAATATTGATTATTCTGAAGATAATTTAAAATGCATCATCTTTAAATCTAATTCTTTCATTCTAAGCTAAAATTCCATGCATGATTGATATCAAATTCCATTTTTTTTTGTAATGTTTCAGCTTTAAATTTCTCAATTGCTAACTCTTCCTTTTTATAAATCATTTCTGCTTCTCTGGCTTCTTTTTCAACTATTTGCTTCTTTTCAAATTGCTTATTTTCAAAAGTAAATCATTTTTTCCAAATTGCTTGTCGCATATTATCCATAAAAATCATAGCTTCAGCTAATGAATTTTGTGAAATTAACTTTCTTTTTTTATTAACTTGATCATTTTTTATTTTAATGGGATTTTCTTTAGATTCTTGTTTTTCTTCAAAACTATTAAACAATTCAACATTATTAGAAAAACCATTTACTAAGAATCCTGGATTGTGATTTCACGTATTTCAAATAAAGTGTTAATTTTTTCAAACCATTTCCATTTTGCTTGTGCTCCTCTTCCTGATTTATTTTTCTTTCTTTAATATCATTATATTTGGTTACTAGGCAACTTAATTAATTTTTGATCTGTTCCAATTGTTTTCCTGAAAAAACTTTATTAGAAGCCATTTTAACAAAATTTGACTTGTTTTTTTTGTAACTAGAAAACTTTTCTTCAAGAAATTTTATCAATAATCTTGTATTTTTATTATTTCAGCTTTCTTTTTCATTAACGGATCCAGATTAAGAAGTATTATTAAAAGTACCTTTTTTACTTTTTTTTTTATGAATTTTTGGTTTAACGAGTGTTGTAGTAATATTAGTAGTAGGGTCAACTAGTGGTAATGAATTAAAATGTAAAACAGAGGAGTTGGAGGTTGTTAAAGCTATAATGTTTGGATTTTGTATAAAAAATTCTTGTAGTTTAGGGGTAATTGAACGAAAGGTAGAATTTGAGTTAGACATTTTAAATTAAACACAGCAAATTTTAAAAAAAAAATCACGTTATCTCAAAATCAGCTAATCTGAATTTAATTTATTAAAATTAATCAAGGTGAGTAACAAAAATGTTGATCGTGTTGATTACTCACCTGATCGTTTCAGTAGCCAATAATTTTCAACTTCAATTTTTGGTCAATATGATCTGATCTAGAAATAAACAGGATTACTGTATATCATTTATTTTATTATTTAGATTATTTTCGATAAGCTTATAATAGTTTGCGTGAAGATTAATATTAAAATGAAAACTATTATAGGAAATATCATTTAAACAGCAGAAAATATGAAGGTTATTATTCATGTAGTAAAAGTAATGATAGACATTACTTATGTAATAAAAACTATGAAAGATAATGTTCATGTTTATATTTCATGTATTTACTTTTAAAAAAATAAAAAATTTTTTTGTAATTTTTCTATTAATATGTTGTACTATTGATATATTATATTCAGAATTGTCTATTTCATCTTCAATTTGATCTGGTAAATTCTTAATTTTATTTCTAATTTGTAAAGATTACTTTCTATTTTATTTACATAATTTTTTATTATTAAAAAATTTTTTAAAAATTATCACCATTTGAAACACTTAATGAAATATTATATTTAATGATTTTAAAAGAAAATAAAAAGGATTTTTGTAACTACAAATTCCAAAAACTATTATATCATTCCTTATTACTTGAAATCCTATAAAAGGAATTTGTTAAAGGTTATCGATTATTGATCTTCCTTCATCATTCTTAAATCCTTACCTTTTATTAATTCTTCTTTTCTTATATCAATATCCATTTTTACATTCACAATTTATTTTTTTTCAATCATAATTTTCCTTACCAAATAGAGGAAATAATCATGAAATTTCACCAAAACAATCTCTATATCATCAAATTCATTTAATATCAATTTAGAATCAAATTATATTACTTATTTTCAATATACTGCTAATATGAATTGAAAAATCTTTACTTAATTTCCGATTTCCTAGCAATCATCCCATATGTAAATAATAATAGAAATTTTAATTATTTTGATTTATTGGTTAAGATCATATCAAAATTCTTTGATGATGGAAATATATTAATAGTAAAAAACGAAATTCAATTTATTAATTTTAATTAAAGTCAAATTTTAAATCGACCGTTACACAATCTGACACCTCGCGTTGAAATTTATAAAGCAGAAATAATTCTGTAAATCTGTACAATCAAACACGTGGCCATGTCTTCAAAAGTAAGTTCAATTAATTCATCTACGGATGAAAATTGTCTTCCAGCTGAAACCTTTTCAGGTACTCAAATAGAACTATCTTTTCTCATTGTCCAGTCTTAATTCCTGTTCTAATACTAATAATTCTTTCCCTGTTCATTAACAGACCCACACTTTCCAAATCCTACTACTCTTCCCTTAGAATTTCATCGTTACATTCTTGAAGAAATATTATCTGAAGACGGATTACTTATTTTAAGTCGCGGATTGGGTTTATGTAGAATAATATGTGCATTGATAAGGATTTATTCTGATAGAGGATCTTTAGTAATATTATTGAATGCTAGTAGACATGAATTAAGTTGTATTAAAGAAGAAATTGCTGAAGGTGGGATTAAAAAACCGGGACTTAGAGTTGTTAATAATGAATCTAACGCTAAAGAAAGGTAAAGGATTTGTTAATAAAAAAGTGTGATAGAAAGAGAGCGGAAATGAGCGAAAGGATGTACTCGTTTTAAATTTTAGATCATTATCCAATATATTATATAATTGATTAATTTAATAGAGTATCTTCTACAATTTTAATCATAGATCAGAATTATACGTTTCTGGTGGTATATTGTCTATAACTTCAAGGATACTTATAATTGACCTTTTACAAAAACGTATACCGACTTATCTTATTACTGGAATTTTAGTTATGCATGCTGAAAGGTATCTCATATATGTATATTAATCGGGATGAATGAAAATCTTTTCATACAAATTTCTGTTTGGTAAACATTGTATATTATGTTTCTTAGGGTAAATGAAACTTCAACTGAAGCATTTATCTTGAGAATAATTAAGGAAGAGAATAAGGTTCTTAACATACTTATTTACTTATATCTTTATATTATTCCATTATAAATCTTATTTTAATGAGCGTATTATTATTTTTTTTTTTGCAATCATGTTTTAAAAAATATCATCCTCGATTATTTATGTATCAATTAAAAGGAAGGGTTTATTAAAGCATTTTCAGATTCACCCGAATCATTTATTTCTTCAGGATTATCACCTTTACAAACTACCTTACAATTACTTCAAATACGTAAAGTTTTCTTGTATCCGAGGTTTGTTTTAGTTGCAACAAATGATTGTTTTTTCACTCACTTATTGCTTTCATCTTTATTGACAATTTATTGACTTTAATTTATTTATCATTACATTATCCATTACAACTTTTCGCGCTCGTTTATTAACTGTGATGCGTTTCTTAACTATCTCTTTTGCTTTCTATATTGCTTTGACAATCTCACGTAGATTCCATGTGATGATAAGAAATTGTTTAGAACAACATAAAGCTGATGTAATAGAATTGCATCAATCTTTAAGTCCATCAATGACTGAGATACAAGCGGCTATTACTGAATGTATTGAAGCTTGTTTAAGCGAAATAAAAAAAGTAAATGGAAATTGGGTAGGTTATGTTAATACCTTGTTTTTTTTTTTTAATACATATCAAAATTTTTAATCTTTTTTATTATAATCAAAATATATGTGGCGTAACCATGTATAATTAGTTAGATGTTGATGATTTAACGGTGGAAAATTCATTTTTTAGATCCTTTGATGTTATATTAAGACAACAATTAGAACCTTATTGGCATCGTGTTAGCTCGAAAACTAAATTATTAGTTAATGATTTAACCACCTTAAGAAAATTACTCGGGTAAAGCTTATTTAATAACCATAATTTCTTTTGTTTCGTAATGCCATAATATCGCAATGAGTAAATTTATTTAAAAAAATAAAATTCTTGATATAATTTAACAAAAATATTAAAAAGAAAAAAAAAATCTCCGATTATAGGTACTTGGTCAGTTATGATTGTGTATCATTCAATAGTTTTTTAGAGACTATTATTGCAAGTCAAACTCCTACTTCTGCTTTATCTCACCAACAACAATCTCCGTGGCTGTCCTTGGACGCTGGAAATACAATATTTATTGTAATTATTTTAATTTTAATATATATATATATATTGCACGAGAAAATTCATCGTTACTTTTTATTAATGAAATTGATTTGATTTTTATTTAATAACAGACAGCAAAAAGACGAGTATTTATTCGTACATTAAATACAAATACTAATATTACTAATGAAACAAATAATGATAGCACATTAAACCAAATTCAACCAGATGCTCCATCGTCAGAATTTCCACCAGGCATACAACCTATATTAGAAGAACTTCCAAAATGGAATCTATTAGCGGAGACGTTACAAGAAATTGAATCAGATATAATAGGTCATAACACAATCATTTCTACAGAAGGAACTGTATTAATCATGGTAGAAAATGAAAGAGAATGTTCACAATTAAGAGAATATTTATCAACCATGCACATAGCAGAACAACGGGGATTAAGTAAAGGTGGTTTTATGTTGAGAAGATTGTTAAAAAATTATTTCAGGTGGAAAAGTGGATTGAGTAAAGTTAGTAATAATTTAATTAATGAAAGTAATAAAGAAACTGTTGGGGGAAGAAGTACTAACAGTGGGAAAGGTATGTTTGAAATTAATATAGAAGTTTAGATTTTAGGTGAGAAAGGTTTTAACCTGTTTTTTTTATTATTAAAAAAAACTGATTAGGAAATGAACAACCAAAAAGAGGAATATTCCAACGTGGTCAACAGCCATCTAATAAAAGAAGACGTTTACGTGGTGGATCAAACACCGCTACTTCATCAGCTAATTCTATAAGAAAAACAAATGTTAAGACACTTGAAGAAGAAGCTCAAAAAATAGCAAATTTGTAATTAACCATCGAAATACTTGTTTTTAATATATATATATATATACCATTGTAACTAATTTACTATCATTCTCATTTTAGTATAAATTCAAACCAAACCAACTTATCAGAAACAAGTTCTTCTGCTGCGGCTTCTGGCTCATTGAAAGATAATGCTTTGACTACAAATCCTAGCTCTCATTATGATGATGAATTTGATGCGGAAACATTTTCTACATATTTTGGATTATTAGATTTAAATGATTCAATTATTATTAGACCTATAAATGGTGATTATGATGATAGAATATTGGAATCTATTAAACCTAAATATATCATCATTTATCATCCTGATCAAGCATTTATTAGAAGAGTTGAGGTATTGAAAATCTTAATGACGAATTCTGATTATTTTGAATTTTGATGGATAAAATATTAAGATGTGTGATCAACTTTTTTCCCTTTTAGGTATATCGAACTCTACATCCTGATTTACCATGTTTAGTATATTTTATGATGTATGAAAATTCTATTGAAGAACAAAAATATTTAAGTGTAATACGTAGAGAGAAAGAAGCTTTTGAAAAATTAATTAGAGAAAAAAGTGTAAATATTCGACATTGATTTTACACGATCTTTGAAGAAATGGCTAATTATTTTGTCATTTATATATTGATAGATTATGGCTATACCTTTGGGAAGACCTTTGAGAGTGCTTCATAGTCAATCTGACGTATCTTCGAACGTTAATACACGTATAGCAGGTGGTAAAATTATACAAGAAGTTAAAGAACCATCAAAGGTAATGCAACTAAAGTTATTTCCTTTTCTCTTCTTTTCTGGAATGTTTTTATCTGAGAGTTATTCTTTTTTTTTAAACCTTATATTTACACTCCATATTTTTCATAATTAGATTGTAATTGATGTAAGAGAATTTCGTAGCTCATTACCATCATTATTGCACCAATCAGGAATCGAAATATTACCATGTACTTTAATAATTGGCGATTATATATTATCACCTAATTTATGTGTTGAACGTAAATCAATTTCTGATCTATTTGGAAGCTTTAATTCAGGAAGATTGTAAGTCTTAAAGACATTTTTTATATTTTTTTTTCGTTAATATTAGTTTATATAATGTAACATATTATGATTTAAAAATTTAGGTATACGCAATGTGAGGCTATGTGTATACATTATAAGCAACCTATATTATTAATTGAATTCGATAAGAATCAATCATTTACATTACAGGTAAAGTTTTGAATCAAGTATGGTGGGGTAACATATAACGATTCTCATTTCTATTTTTTTTTACTATAGTCTATAAATGAAATTAAATCAGATATAGGAATGAATGATATATCATCAAAGTTGGTATTATTAACAATTACCTTTCCAAGACTGAAAATTATTTGGTCAAGTAATCCTATTGCCACCGTCGAAATATTTCAAGATCTCAAAGTAAGTTCATTAAATTATTTCATCACGTGAGCTTGACATTTTCATTCATGAATATCATATTTTAAGAAATTGGAAGAAGAGCCTAATTTAGAAATAGCGCAAATGATTGGATTGGATAGCGGTGAAACTGATGATCATCCAATTGAAAGCGATTACAACGTTGCTCCACAGGTGACTTTCATCATATATTTCTTAACATACGTTTCTAGATTAAAATTTTGCATATTTATCACTACCGTTTTACATACCTATTACTACTATATCTGATAGGAATTCTTGAGATCTTTACCTGGAGTTACGACAAATAATTATAGATATATAATGTCAAAATTAAAAAATTTAAAAGAATTGGGTCAACTATCTAAAGATGAATTACAAAATATGATTGGTAATGATCTTGGAAACAAATTATTTGAATTCTTTAATAAAGATGTTAAGGAAGAGGAATGAATGAATAATTAATTTTCAAGGAAAGAGGATAGATAAGTCAAAATTGATATTAAAATATATAATCAATCAAAAAATTTGAATTTTCTATAATAATAAAGAAAAGTAAGTGACGAACAATCAAACAATAATTGATAGTCATTTTTTGATATTAACTTTGATCTTCTATTTGTTTATAACCGATTACGATGGTTGTAAATGATATTTTAATTAATGATTTATTTGGTTAAAACCTTTTAAGATCAAAGGTTCGAATTTAAAGTTTAATTGTTTTATTATTTTGAGTTGCAAGTCTATTTTATTAATTTATTATTACACAATTACACAATTACAAAAACAACTATTTAACTTTTGCAAAAATAAATATTTATTTTTATTTTATTTTTTTAAAAAAAAATAAAAATATTAAGAAATTACTAATTAAAAGCAAAGCACCACGTATATTAACCTTTATTCTCTAAAAATAACCCAATTTCAAACTACCTATTTTTTTTTTTTAATTTTCTTTAATATATATATATATATATAATATATTTTCTTTAGTTTGTGTCAATATCCATCGCATCACCACCTAAATTCGGAGATTTTGTCACCATAAGGAACAACGCATGTGATGATCCACAACTTATGCGAACAATATCTTTACTATCAAATTCTCCCGAATCTGGAATCAGAAATGGAGAGGTTGCATCATCTTCTTTCTTGTTTCCCAAAACATAATTATTCCCAAATCCCCATGCATAAATTTTGTTATCCAATTTAATAGCCATCGAGAAATTATCACCGGCTCCTATAAATTTAATTGAGTTGAGGCCTGGGATAACGGTCGGAGTAACCAATCTTCCTTTGGTATCTTTTGATTCTGGTAGAACATTATCACCTAACCCTAATTGGCCATAATCAGTACGTCCAAAACTATAAACCCGACCATCTTGCGTACGAGCAAGCGTATGGTGTTGTCCAACTGCAAACTCTTCAACCTTGTGTCCTTCTCCCATCTTGCTAAAGAGTGAATGCTTTTCAGGAGGGACGATAGATTGTTTTGATACATTCATCCCGCATTGTCCCGTATTATTAAGTCCGAAAACCAATATTTTTCCATTATTATCAATCACAAAGTTGTGATATGAACCAGCATACATTTGTTCGATGTGTTTTAGTCCTAAATCGTATGGTATGAGCGGATTTATCGATCGGCGCTCTGATATTTTTCTGCCAAGACGATATGCTTCCCCGTTCCCCCATACATAGACGTCTCCTTCTTTTGTAAGTGCTAAAACATGGTCGACGCCTGCCGTTATATCAACAATTGTTAAATGTTCGAAGAGTTTGTACCTCGTAAAAATTGGTTGTTCTATATTATGATCATAAGAAAAACCAATTACACCATCTTTTCCCTAATATAAAGTAAAAAAAAAAAATGAAACTCATTAAATGCTAAACAAAAATGAATAAATCAATATATATATATATATATTTATAAAAAAGTATGACAAACCTTAAACGTTCCAGTTGCATATAAATGTCCTTGGTCGGAAATAGCGAAAGTTGCATTGCCTCCACTTACAACCTTTACGATATTTACGTTATTGAGACCTTCGGCATATGTGGGGTTATTTTCTTCACCAATTTCATAGTTTCCTGTATCAAAGATTTCCTTTGCGTATGCTGACTTTGGAGTTTCAGTGAAACGACCAAGAGTGCCTAAAGTTTTTTTTTAATGTAAAGAGAAGAAAGAAATTTAATTAAAAGTTGATCGAGTTTGACAAAGGTGTAACAAAAAAACATTATATAATTTAGCTCACCATGATCGTTACATCCCCATGTTACAATTTTACCATCCGAAGTAAGAGCAGCGCTATGAATAGATCCTGCGCTAATATCGACAATATTAAATTGACTCAAAGATGGAATGAGCCTCACTTTTTTAAGATTTTCGGTTGATTCATCCATACCACATTGAGCACAATCGTTCGAACCAATAGCGTAAACTTGACCAATTTGTTGAGAACGAATAGGAATTGGTATAGCAAAAGTGTCACCTTTTCTACGTTTAGGTTTAAATGCAGCAACCTTATGTTCTTCCTCTTCTACAGCATGATAACCACGTTTCCTGGAAACTTGTCCTACTATGGAACCATTAGAAGTTTTAGGTGGTCTTCCTCTACCTCGTTTCTTAGGAGCTGGTTGCATAACTGGAGGAGTAGTAGTAGTAACTTGAGGAATGGTGTCTTGAATGACGACTGAAGAAGCCACTTGAGTTTCCTGAACAGTGACAATGGAAGGTTGGTCGCCCCTTGAAGAGGTAGCAAACTGAGATGCAGATGTTTCTACTTGAGTAAACTTGACCTTTTTAGAACGTCGACGCTCAACAGTAGTACCACTTGTTGGTTGATTAGTAATATTAACCTGCGAAGTGGAAGCTGCTTCTTCAACAACTCTACGTTTTCTTTTTGTAACAGTTGTACTATGTGTTGTGGTTCGCTTATTCCGAGTGGATGTAACAGAAGTATTAGAAGCAGTAGTTCGTGCAGTTATGTTACGTCTAGGACGGTCCGACATAGCATAAGTTTTTTGTGTAGCTATGTTGCGTCTAGGACGGTCCGGCATAGTGGTGGCAGATGTACTTGACATATTGATAGCAGTCTTCTTTATAAGAAAGTTTAGAATATTTAGAAGAATAGTAAAAAACGTACAATTTGTACCGAGAAAAAAGTCGAAAAGATAATAAAAAAACGGATAAAATTTCTCCAAAGTTGAGAAAGTTAAGAAAATTTGAAGAAAACGAACAAATTTGAAAATCGATAAAATCGATAAAAGTAAAAAAAGGAAAAAAAAAAAAAAAAGAATACAAAAGGAAAAAAACGAAAAAGAAAAATAAGAAAGCTTTGTATTAGCTAAAAGTTATAAAGTGAAGATAAACTCGAGAGAGGAAAAGAAAAAAAAAAAACTTTTATTAGTTTTGTAAAAGAAAATTTTTGTAAAGGAGTAAAAAAGAGAAATTTTGTTTTTAATTTTTTCAATAATTCTGGGTTATATAATATGAATATTATGAGGGTTCGAGGAAAGGAGAAAATCGAGTCTTTTATATGTTTGACCATCGGAAAATTTTCAGGGAATTTGAAGATTCATTTTATCCAATAAGAATTCGTGAAAATAAGGTATGATGTAACTATAAACAAAAGACGTGATCATTTTTTTTTTTTGTAGATAAAACTCGTCAGATATGATTCCATATATATTTCGAAAAGTTAATATTTTTACACGTTTCAAAAGATATAAATTATAATAAAATATATTAACATATTTATTTGTTTTTCATATTTTTTTAAAAAAAAGAAATTTATATTCACAAATATTTTAAAGAAAAATATCATAAAAAACACTACAATCATTCCGAAACCAACCATTGATAATTTCAGACATCAAAACATTGACGTAAACAACCTGCTGATTCGCGACTTAAACTTAAAAAAGTTATTTATTTATTTAAACTTTTTTATTTAACGCGCCACATTCCAATGTTTATTGTATCATTACATATAAATCACATGAGCGAGCGTAAATGAGATAGTCTGTTAAACAAAATTATTTTTGTAGGGAGATGAACGTGTTGTATTGCAAAATGTAGTTTCAAAAGTTAACATTCGCACGTGGTTGTATTATACTTTTTTATTGATTTCACTGATTTTACTACCGTTATATTATCTCTTCGATATGAAAAAAATGGATCGATTATATCATGAAATCTTTTCATCGTAAAAAATTTCTTTTGTAGCCTTATAATACTAAAAAATAAACTCGAAAAGAAAGTTGATGTCAAAATCCGATTATTTAGAAGCTTTCAACGATTCTGTAAGAATTCGTGCGTTTTTTTCTTTAGAAAACGAATAAAATTTTTTTTAAATTTTTGTCATAAAACCGGCCGAATGGATTGTTACAAAAAGAAAGGATATAATAAGGTACGATCATAAAAACAAACATATTCAAAAGATTATAACCGATTAATAATACCTAGAAAACTTTTTCTTTATTTTATTTTTTTTACCCGAAAAAAAAAAAATCTATAATCAATAAGGTTTGCGCAATAATCTAAGGTCCAATAAAAGATGATCGACATTTCCCATTTTGTGCTTATTTATTTTCAAAATAAATATATTTTAAATATAAATGATTTATTTAGTAATTAGGTCATTGTTCAATAAATTTAATTCAGCACCTTTTTTGTCATTCGAACAATTCTTTTCTTTCATAAATGGGCTTGTTTGCATGATTTAAAAATTTTATAATTCTGAAACGCGCCTTGCTTCTCATTCAAATATAACATACTGTGCCTGCAGGTAATTCATTTTTTTAGAACTACGAATTATAATAATATCCTTGGATCAACCTTTTTGACTTCTTATTGTCACTAAACCGGATTTGACACTGGAAATCCGATTATTTCGAAACTCAATTTTAATTAACCTAACTTATATGCCCAACAATGTTGTGTAATATTTAATGTCAAATTCTGCATATTTATATGGGAAAGATTTATTGCGCAATGCATAAAAATTAAATTTGAATTAGTAGGTAACGATTCTATCAACTACTTAAAAAGAAATTAATAATGAACCGTTAATTATCGATGAGTTGGTTTAAAATTTATCGTAAAAAGATTCTTTTCATCAAAGTATTTGGAAAAATATACATTTTAAATTTTTAAAATATTTCATTCCTTTGAAAAATATTTATTTACTGTCTATGCATTGAAAATTTGAAAATATAATTTTACCACATTTCACGTGAAAATCGACAATTAAATTCTATCACAAACTCTCACCCAACAAAATTCCATTGTAAAAAGACCTATATATAGAATAACTTAAATATTTGGAGAAGCAAGATATAGGTCTTAAAGGAACATTTCGACATTTTGCGTAAAGAAGAAATTACCGGTTCTGACTTCAGGGTTGGCAAATGACCTCGAAAAAATCCTCAAATGACCTTAAAATTTATGAGGTCTTGAGGAAATTAAAAAAAGCTCAACATTTTATCGATGATCTTAAAGACCATCATACCAGGTAAAGTTTTTTTTTTTTTTTTTACCTCGTTCAGGATTAATGACAGACAATGCTTACTGATTTCTTCCTAGTACGATATAAACTTAGTGACAAAGATGAAGGTTGTAAGTGATGTAAACGAAATTAGAAATCTTGACGGATCTCTTTGCAGATGATAATGAAGCAAAGCGTTGTGATAAATCATCAGCGTTTTATATTTCGAAGGCATGAAATAAGAAATAACTTTACTCATTGTATTCAATGTGATAGTTCATGTCAAGAATATGTATCGCGGATATAACATTTGGCAGGACATCATTGGGACAATAGTCTGGGACAGTCTTAAAATGTTTGGGTATAGAAAATGTAAATCACTGGCGTTCGGGGGTCTTATGGAGAGGATATTCTGCACAAGTAGATCATCAAGTTTAATTAGGGAATTACTCAAAAGCGTGAAAAGAAAAACTGGAATAATCGTAGGATTATTAAAAATATAAGGAAGTAGATAAGGTCCTAATAAAAAAGGTCTAGGGTAGAAGAAATCCTTTCCCAACAACAATAAATGTTTTATTTATGACCATAGTATGTGACTACAATCATAATTAGAAAATCTTCGTCAATTTATGACTCTCACTTGGTTTATTCAAATATCGATAGTAACTATGAATTATTTTTATGTTTATAATTGTGAATTTAATCATTTTTTTGCATTATATGGTGGTTGTAGGAATGGTATCATGTTAATATCCATTGTTTTTCAGCGAACTTCATGATATGTTCTATTAACTTTACGTATGCCATCAAGAAGTCCAGAATGTTATGAGCAAGACAAATTTCCGTGTGATGTGAAAGTTGTGAGGTCGTGTAATCCTTTAATCTGATCATTGAATTTGCCTTTCATTTGAATTACTAATCTTTGAAGGAATATTTAAAGATAAACAATCGTCGCAATTCCATATATATGCATATTATTCTATTTCGAAATTATGAAACGAAATCTAAAGGTAAAGAGTAAATCTTACATTATAGTATATCATGTTAAAGGTGATAAAAAAATAATGACTTAGCAATGCTAGAGTGGTTGGTTCGAGGATCTGATTAATATTTTGATGTAGAAAGTAGAATTCCTTGCATCACAGATTTAGTAATTTTTTTTTCCTCTCGAACTTTCCAACATATGGTAATATTAAGATTGTGTTTTGACAACCGATGATCCAATTTGCACTTCAATCGAAATTCAGTCATCATTAATTTATTGCAAATGGATAATTATTAATGGTTTATAATTTCCGCAATTTTATACCAATCATTCCTGCTTTTATAGGAAGAGATGATCGGATTTACATGATGCGATCGATCATACTGTCTATGATTTTGGTTTTTGACCATAAGCGTAATTGTATTTGATGACCCGCTTAGATTCATCCATAAATGTTATAACGAACGTGTGGAAAAATAATTCTGCAAGTATGCAAGTACTGGTCCATATGTTAAGCCTCTAGGGATACTCATTGATCCAGATTTTCGTGATGCGATTAGACTTGCATGAATGAAAATTAAATTATTAAATCACAAAATGATGTTACAAACCATTGGTCCTTTTATCCACTTTGTTTAAACCAAACGAAAGTTAACAATATCTAACAAAATATCAACCAATCTAATGAGAATAAATCCGCAAATAAAACGTATAAAGTATAATGTGATGCCTTGTTGTAACACTTCGATTTTTCATAGATGTAACCATTTACTGGGCTATAATTCTAGTTCAGTTATAAAAGATTTCTACACCGTATCATAAGACATACCATATCATTTGTATGCTTTATACTATGATAACCTTATTATATCCGAATAATATATGGGAAATTGTTAAAAATTAAGGTTCTGAGAATTTTTTTGGCTAAATTAAGATTTTATTCTAATAACATCAAAAACTAAATGCAATAAAATCTCAATATGTTAAAAAGTTTCTCGGATCCTGATTTTTTCTAGCAATCTTTTCATATTTTATATTTAGAAAATAATAAAAAAAAAAAGCTTATTATATTACTTATTTAAACAATTAAAATACATTTTTTGAATGAAAACATCAACTAATCCTTCTGAATTAAATATTAAATTTGAAGAATTTATAATATATAATTAATCTCTCTAAAATCACATTATAGCTTTTAATATTATATATACAGTGGCAATCATAAATAATGCAACAAAAAAATAAAATCCTTTAAATTTAAATATTTCTTTCAATTCTAGAAATATCCCGCCTTCTTTAATAAAATTTTATTTGTTAATACCATTAATTTTCGGTATTAAAATTTTTAATATTCATTAATACTTCCGGTT